>BLKR01015065.1:0-117330 GCA_011170035.1 Teleogryllus occipitalis | reverse complement strand
AAAGAGGGAAGAAAGAAAGAAGAAAGAAAGAGGGAAGAAAGAAAGAGGGAAGAAAGAAAGAAGAAAGAAAGAGGGAAGAAAGAAAGAAGAAAGAAAGAGGGAAGAAAGAAAGAAGAAAGAAAGAGGGAAGAAAGAAAGAAGAAAGAAAGAGGGAAGAAAGAAAGAAAGAAAGAAGAAAGAAAGAAAGAAGAAAGAAAGAAAGAAAGAAAGAAAGAAAGAAAGAGGGAAGAAAGAAAGAGGGAAGAAAGAAAGAAGAAAGAAAGAGGGAAGAAAGAAAGAGGGAAGAAAGAAAGAAGAAAGAAAGAGGGAAGAAAGAAAGAAGAAAGAAAGAGGGAAGAAAGAAAGAAGAAAGAAAGAGGGAAGAAAGAAAGAAGAAAGAAAGAGGGAAGAAAGAAAGAAAGAAAGAAGAAAGAAAGAAAGAAGAAAGAAAGAAGAAAGAAAGAAAGAAGAAAGAAAGAAAGAAGAAAGAAAGAAAGAAGAAAGAAAGAAGAAAGAAAGAAGAAAGAAAGAAAGAAGAAAGAGGGAAGAAAGAAAGAAAGAAGAAAGAAGAAAGAGGGAAGAAAGAAAGAAAGAAGAAAGAGGAAAGAAAGAAAGAAAGAAGAAAGAGGGAAGAAAGAAAGAAAGAAGAAAGAGGGAAGAAAGAAAGAAGAAAGAGGGAAGAAAGAAGAAAGAAAGAAGAAAGAAAGAAAGAAGAAAGAAAGAAAGAAGAAAGAAAGAAAGAAGAAAGAAGAAAGAAAGAAAGAAGAAAGAAAGAAAGAAGAAAGAAAGAAGAAAGAAAGAAAGAAGAAAGAAAGAAAGAAGAAAGAAAGAAGAAAGAAAGAAAGAAGAAATAAAGAAGAAAAGAAAGAAGGAAGGAAAGAAAGAACTGAAAAAAATCACGAAGAGTGGTCAAGCTATAGAGAATATTGGGAGAATTGTTCTGAATTATTTTTACCCCTAGTGTCGAGACCTGCTCTTACAGCCACCCACTAAAATTCGCAGACAGTTAAATTCCACTAACAAAATAGTCAAAGGATGTTTCACAAGCTTGTAAATACGATTTAGAAGGTTCTCAGGTTCCTAGAAGAAAGCCGTCTAATAGAATAGAAGTATTTGAAAAAATGCACCGTAGTACCCCGTAAGTCGAGAAATAAACGAAAATCACCACTAACTTTCAAAGACCACCGAACGTTTGTCCGTAATTGCCTTGAAATTACAAAAAAATTATAGAAACTTCGGTTAGGAGAAATATGCACTTAATGAAGAAGTGAAATATATGAATATAAGCATTTCCTATACTGCTGTAATTTTAATGTAACCATGTACTATAAAATTGATATTTTATGTATTTTGTGAACGTAAACACAATCTCTAAATACAAATATAATCATTCAATTACATTCAGCACTTCTTTTAACGTTATCGGAAACTGTTTCCTTACAGGAAAGGTTTAGTTTATAAAAATAGAAACGACGGCTTAACAGCTGGGCAGCTTCTAAGTGTAAAGAAAGCATTTTTAAACCTTGTGAAAAACACACATTTATGTAGTTTAAGTTTTAAATTATCCCGAATCATAATTATAAATACTGATTGCCAGACCAAATACAAGTCTGATTCAGCATACACATTGAAACGCAAATATATTAATTTTAGTCGCTATAGTTCTCTCATAACTTTACATGTTTTAATAAGAAATACACTCTCAGTTTCTGATAACAGTTTCACAAACAGATATTGCGGCCATAAAATATTTCTATTTAATTATTTTTTAAATGCTTTTGCAAATTGACAAATTGTATTCAGCTTTTGACCTTTTTTAAATGTCTGAAATTTAATTAGAATGTTGTGAAAATTGCTTTCTGGAACATAAGGCACCATGTGGCCAATTCGGGAAGTACGTATTTGGTACTGTCTCTAATGAATCTACTAATTAAAAGTAATCTAACCCCGCTGTGCTCTACTTTTTTAATAAAACTAAATGAATTTTCATAGCAAGAAAGAGGCACTCAAGTGCTATTTTTGAAAACTAGAATTATTAATAATTTTTATTTACTAGATAATTTATATAACATAAAATGTTAACAGCTAATCACTAATGATACTAATGACAGAAATGGAGATTTTAATAATACATGATCCCTCTAGAAATGGGATGCAGTACACAGCCCCACACCGCCCACGGGTAGTGTTGGCAGTGCCCTCCCCACTAAAACTAAACTGGGTAATTTCGTGTCGATGCAAGGCACGCGGCACGAGCGCTTCGAGTGTGGCTTTTTTGAATAATGAAGGAAAAGAAGCGGCGTCTCTTTTCGCCACGTCACGTCGTTTCTCTCAGCATATTTAGAAAGCTCGTTGATTTGATCAGGTGAGCCACCACGGTTCCTTGGATGCACAGATTGACAAGAATAGTGTGATTTCTCGAGAGTTTTACGCCAAATAGATATAGATCCCGTTAAAAAAAGTACACACGGATCTCGTGAACGGCGCGGCGCGAGCCGAGCAGCGAATGCCGATTTCATTTCCATGCCGGAGGCTATATCGGAAACTATCGTCTGTCCCAGTTCCTTGGGCACGCAAAGAACACACGACAAGGATACGACAAGGATGCGACAAAGATGTCTGCTACTCGTCGCGCGAGAAGTGTTATGCATGCTACACGGAATGCAATTAAAATTAATCAGACTGGAGAAAAGTGGTGTCGTTACCGTAATTATAATTATCAGTGTGCCATGGAGAAACAAGTCGAATATATGTGTTATTAGGGAAATAACGAGCATGGCTTCTGTTTTGCGACCTTGACGGACAATAATTCATTAGTTAAGAATGAATTTACTAACATTATAAAAACTGAAGTTGTTTTTTGATTACTAATAGATGGTACTAATTTTGACACTTTGGACTAATTGACGGCAATCCTAAGAGAAATAGAAACAACCCAGTGCTTTTTGAAAATCAATGATATCAAGGAACATTTTCCAACAAGATTAAGCATATAAGGATAAACATGCATATTCTGAAAAGCACTTAATTATTATTAAGTGCTTTAATATATGAAACATTTGGAATTAATTATTACGAAATCAAACGTAGAAGAAAATTAAGATAAAATGACGACAATATCTAATTGTAAGTTCTAGATAATATGTATTCGTAACTATATGTTTATCACAAAAACGTCAGGATAATTAGAGTTTATTTTATTAAGTCAGGCATCTACATTACAAATAAAATCTATAACAAACTTCAATTTTCTTTTTCATACAACGAGTATAAATCGACCTGAATTATTATAGCCGAAATAAATTAATTTCTTTGTTCAAAAACCGCCAGATTTGTTTCATTTGACCCGTCAAATCGCGTTTCATAAAAGAGGAAATCATATTTTATTTATGAAGTGGTTGCGAAAAAAGCAGGCCCGAATGCTTTTTTTGTTTGTTCTAATACATATTGCATGGAACAAATCGAGAATTTTGATTACACGAATAATGAAAAACGATTTAATCACGAATTCAATTACTTCTCGGTTTCATTCCTGTGATTCACAACATGAATCTCACCTGCAAAACTAGTGCTGAAAGGTATTTAAATAAAAACGTGAGGTAGGACTTACTAGTGAAACGAAACTCATTAATTACTGGAGCGAACAGTTGGAATTATGGCTCAGCAAATGAGATAGAAAAGAAATCAATCTATACTTAGCATTGCAAAAAAACTAACCAACAATTTAAATGAATTTGAGACTTAAGGATAATTAGGAGCCATACATTCCGATCAATGGTGTGGTTAAGAGAAGGATTTTTCCAAACAGTGTACAGTTTAGTTTGTCACAATGATTAATAACATACTTTCATTAGAGGCTCTATAACCTACACAATACCCAATTTTGACTATTTTTGTTCCCTACTTTTATTTTCGTGGTTGTTCATGCCTCACCATATCAGCCCCTAACACGAGTCAATCGCCAGCCTCATGCACGCCAATCGGTCGTTGCCCTACCTGTTCTCCTGCAGTCTGTTGTCGGCGACGGCGAGCTGCCGCACCAGCTCCTCGCGCTCCCTCTCCTTCTGCTGCAGGGTCTCCTGCAGGCGCTGCTTCTGGCGCTGATACTCCTTGAGGAGGTCGCCGTCGAAGCTGCCGTTGGTGCCGTTCGTGCCGTTGACGGCCACGGCCGCGGCGGCGGCGCCGGGGCCGAGTGCGGCGGCCGCGGCGGCAGGCAGCGACGCCGCGTGCGCCTGCACGGCCGCGGCGGCTGCGGCGGCGTGGTGCTGGTGCTGCAGGTGCTCGGGGCTGGGGCCGGTAACGAGCACCGTGGTGCCGCTGGGCGCCTTGTCGCTGAGCGAGTCGCGGCGGGAGGAGCGCGCCGTTGACAGCGCCGGGGAGTCGCGGCCGCGGTGCTCGGGGGTGGACGCCGCGGAGGAGAGGCCGCCGGCGCCGCTGCCCGCGCTGCTGGCCAGCGGGCAGCCCTTTTTATCCGGGCTTTTGGAGCGGCCTCGGGCCCTGGGCGGGGCGTTGGGCTTGGCGCCGGCCGCCACGTGGTTTGCCGCGCCCGCCACGTTCTGCTGCTGGCCTTCCTGGATGGCCGGCAGCTGCTGGAACTCGGCGTAGTTACTGCTGAGGAAGACGTCGTCGTCGTTCTCGAACAGCCGGTCCACGGACGTGTTCATGAGCTTGTTGTTCTTGTAGCCGGTGAGGTGGAAGGACGCGAACGAGGACCTGGACATGGCGTTGCTGCCCGTGTTGATGTCGCCGGTGGACAGCGCCATCATGGGCGAGTGGTTGCGCAGGTGCGCGGCCGCGTTGGCGCCCGGCCCGTGCTGGTGCTGCTGGTGCTCCGCCAGGCCGAAGGGCAGCCCGTCCAGCGCCGGGAGCAGCGAGCGCGACATGATGTCGGCGGCGGAGCGCGGCCGCGTGAACGGCATCGCCGAGTGCGGGAACAGCTTCGGTTTGATGGGTGTGACTAACATGTGCTCCGTCCACGACGTCTCCAGCGACGGCCGCTCCAGCCTCTCGATGTCCACGTTGAGCGTCCGTTGCTCGAAGGGCACCGAGAACGTTTCAGGCGGGATGCTCTGCAACCACGACAGCAGGCTGAGGTCCGAATCGCTGTACCCCACCGCGCCGTCCAGGAGCTTGGAGAAACTCATCTCCTGCGTTTGAGATTCTTTGGAACCGGTCGCTTTGGCCTGACAGTAATTGACGCACGACTCGTACAGAATGCCCTTGATGATGAGGTGAATGAGGCGGTCGTTTTTGGCGGTGACGGGCGTCGGCTGCGGGTTGGAAGGGTCCTGCGACGCCTTCTTCTCCCCGGGCAGGAAGTGCTCGACGAGCGGAAACACCTCGCGGAAGCACTGCACGCGCGCGTTGCTGGGGTTCCAGTCCTTGTACTGCAGGTGGTCGGAGAGGCGCGGCAGCGTGAGCATGAGGCACAGGTTGGAGTACTCCTCCTTGGACGGCGCGACGCGCTCCAGCTCGTTGAGCACCTTCACCACGTCCTCCACGGCGCTGTCCATGGAGCCCGCGGCGCCGGCCGCCTCGCTCTTGATGCACAGCAGCTCCACGTACTTGTGGCGCAGGATGAGGAAGCGGAAGCGCCGCATGTCGAAGTTGGGCAGGGCCTCGAGCGGCTGGATGAACTCCAGCACGTCGTCCCACTGGCCGTCGAGGATGAGCTGGCGCAGGAAGAGCACGTCGTCCGAGTAGGCGCCATTGATGACGCCCGTCTCCCGCTCCAGCGACAGCTGCGAGATGTGCAGGTCGCGGGTGTGCAGGAACTCGAGCGCCAGCCGCACCACATCCTCCTCGCGCAGCGTTAGGTGCGCCGACGGCATCACGTAGCGGATCCGCAACCTGCGCACACGCACGCACATTACATTTAGACGGCTCCAGAAATCAGTAAAATGGAGTACAATTTCAAAAACATTCATTTCCATAAAAATACGAATCAAAAGATAATTATACCTCAAAATAATATTCGATTGGAATGAACCGAATAATAAACAATATTTATTAATTGTCATATAAATATGTTTAACTATAATAGAAAGCTGTAGGTCATCGACCATTCCGATCATGGAAGTTCTATTTTTATTCATGAATTATTATGCCACATTTACAAGCACGGTATATCGATTTTCCCCCATATGGATAGATGAAAGTGGTATAGGACCATTGCATAAATATTGTGTGCTGATCAAAACTACATAACAGTCAAAAATACATAACATAGATTAATACAAATAATAACTTAATGTTTTCACAGTAAAAGTAAAGAGGTGGAAATGACATAGTATTCATTTAAAGATAAATGATTTAATTCACGCAATTCTTTTGAATTCTTATGTACGGTTTCTTTTCACTCGTCATTTCATTTTCGTTTCACGTCGGGGTTTAATCCAATTGGCGCAATTCGTCCCGAACTCCGAAGTGAACTGGTTGCTTACCCAAAGCACCAATTACGCCGCCACCCCACGAAAGCAGCGCACAAAGAGTGAACTTTCCAGGGGGCACACACATTAACTGCGCATTTTATTCAAGGAAATTCCTCTACGGCAGAGCAGAGCAAAGGAACTAGCGGGTGCGGAAGCGCTTACAAGACGAAGGAACTGCGGCGGTGTGGAATAGTGAACAAAAGCAATCGATTGGAATTAGGGTCACGAGAAGTACGCCGCACTCCGAAGGGGCTTTCATTAGGGGCTTTTGAGACACACCGCATCCGGGACCGCAGGCGCACGGGGCTTGTACGTGAAAGGAAGCGAGCGGGGCAGCAGCAGAAGCATGGAAAGGCCGTGACGGAGACGGCGCGGCGGCGGCGCCTCGGCGAAACCGCACACCGCGGATGCGGGGGCGGCGCGGGGTGGGGGTGGGGGTGGGGGGCGGAGCTCCGGCGGGAGCTGCGGCGGGGCAGGGGACGACGGGGCGAAGGAAACGGCGCGCTCGGGAGGAAACAAGGTGCCACAGAAGGCACATTAGTGGAGGAAACGAAGCTCCCGCTCGCCTCGCGATAGTGAGGAGATGGAAATTTACACGAGAGCGAGAGCCAGAGAGAGAGAGACGCAGACAGAGAGAGAGAGAGAGAGAGAGAGAGAGAGAGAGAGAGAGAGAGAGAGAGAGAGAGAGCTCACGGAGAGGAAAAGTGAGAAGACGAATTTCGGAGAAATGTGAAAAATACGATGGGCCGGTACAGACGAATCCCATACTACGAGGTAGAATATAAGACAGAAAAACTAGTACGTCTGAACACTGCGCTTGAAGAAAACAATTTGGTCAGCCGAGAGCGGTCATGACGGCGGTGCAGCGCCGTCTTGGTGGCACGAACTAGCATAATGGAGAAGGATCATCGGGTGAGAGCAGGGGCGTAGCAGGACATAGAGGCTGCGTCTGTCACGGGTGTGCTCGGGAAAATAGCGTCTGCCGGAGGAAGAAAGGGACTACAGAAGACACATCAGAGGAGGAAATAAAGCTATCGTTCGCTACACGAAGATGGAAATATAGATTCAGAGAGACCATGGAGAGTGAAAATCAAAAGACAATATAGGCAGCGTTGACTAAGTTGAAGAAAGAATACACAATTTGCCGAAACAAAGGTTCAAATAACTTCGCGATGTGATAAATTGTGAAATAATAATAATAATAATAATAATAATAATAATAATAATAATAATAATAAGAAGAAGAAGAAGAAGAAGAAGAAACAAAATATAGATCTCAAATAAAAATGCTTTTATTTGAGATCTACAAATGGCGTTTTGTTGGAATTATAAATATATGCTTGTGTCTCAAATGGAATTGTAAAACTTACGAACTGAAATATTCTACGAAGTGAAGTGCTTTCAACGTTCATAATGGAGACGGGAAGTGGCATTAAAGCAACCCTACTTCTCACTGTTACACAAAACAATGAAAATGGGAATGAGAAGATTGTATTGCCTGAGAAATTATCACAAAATGGAATGTCACCAGACCTGAATTTCTTTGACGTTTCCTTGTCTAATCTTAATTGGATATTTTGCGTCCAAAGAAATGAACACATCGGAAGCAAGTTAAAAAGAATATAGAAGTTTATAAAAGGAATGTATATAAGAACAAGAAGAAAATACATTAGAGACCCCGAAGTCGTAATTGTTAAAAGATAATGGACGAGAGCAAAACAAGAGATAATGAAGAGAGAAGGAGGTAGCTCGTATTCTATACGTTGCCGAGAGGTAGTGCTGCCCCCTCCAACCCCAGAGGCACATCAATCGCCAGACGACATTGCACGCAATGGCACGGAGCAAAGGGCAAGGAGATGGGCACTCCACAGGGGAGCGTTCGCCAAAGGGACGAGCTCCGGAGCCATTAGTCCACCTCCAGGGAGCAAATTACTACCGACACGCGATTCATTTCAATGAATGGACCAGCCCTCAAATTAACAGCATCCCAGTCTCCCGTTCTTCCCACCGAATTGCTACCACATCCGGCAGCACAGAGGTTTTGCCGAACAAACACACACATTCATTAATCCCAAGATTAACTTCACTGGCATGCATGAATACAAATCTGTCAGCCGACCCCTTTATCACGTATCACAATTCCTGCAAAGAGTGGGCAGGCAGCTTACAACAGCGACACGGGATACGGCTCATCCCCACGGCATCGTCCGCGAGCGTTGCTTGACGAGGCAGAGATTACAATCCGCTCCTCTGCCAGAGCGCCACAACACACGTCGGTAGCCAGGCTCGTATTGTGCGCCGGTAGAATTACTAGTAATCCCGCCCGAGGCTCGACGCAAATCTCCATAACGTGACGGTTCACGGGTGCTGCTGTTTGGTGCGTGGCAACGAGGACGAAGCTGAAGGGTGGGAGATTTAGTATCTATCTCATGCATATTTTAGTTAACGTACGCTCTTATTCGATGCTCTAATTTATACATACATAAACATTGAGAATCAATAATATATTGTTTAAGGTCTCTATAAATAATAGCACGTACACGAGTTAGTTCCATTAGAGCACTACACATGTATTTATGATTGCATGCATTACAGAAATGGGAGACACGGGGACACTTGTAATGAACCACCTTAAAACCGTACCAACGATATGTTTTGCAAAGAAAAATGCATACCAGAGTCAATTGGTGAGGTTTAAGAGAGCCGAAAAAATTGGAAGAAGAGCAGTGGTCTCACATTAGTATGTGCACCAATAGTTATCGTTAATAACTTTGATAGCGAGTAAAAAATCCACTGGAACACCTGGTATACAACTGACAGGATTAAATTAAATATTAAACGCGAAATAAGATTGATTTTTAACAATTAGGTAGCACCTACCGCACGTTCAAAATCTACAGAAGATATATCTAATATTTGTTTGCAAACTCACGGCGCTAGGTATATTGAATTTTTCGTTTGGGTCAAACACTAGTTTATTTTTCATTTTCCAACAATATTGTAACACTATTGACAATCATTGTGCACCGACTTATATTCAATTACCACCGACTGCATTTAAATACGAAATCTTTTATTAGAAAATGTATTATTATTTTAAGTACTTTCTAGAGTGAGATAAATGATTATTCTTGATGAAGGACTTTTACCTAACTTCCCTGAACCATGATTCGCTCTAGGCGTGAACTAGGAGAACAAATGGTGCGTGCCACGTGAGGGGAGGTTACGCTCCCAGTGGCCGGCGAGAGGGCGTGGTCTGAAGAGGGGGCCGAAGGCGGTGCGGCGTGCGGGTGGCTGACGCAGGCAGCCGAGGGTACAAGCGCCGAGGGACGACCGGCGGCGGGGGCGGGCGAGGATCGATGGCGAGGACGCGCGCTGGGGCGTCGGGACGCCAGCCTTTCAGCGGACGCCGTGCCGCATCGACGCCGGTGCCTCAGGGAACGCTCCGGGCTGAGCTAAAGGCGGCGCCGCCGCCGCCCTCACCGCGCCTCTGTTATTTGCCCTCCTTTTCTATTCGCCCCGAGCAAGCATTCTCGTATGTGGAATGTTCGCGATAGTGACCCCCTTCAAAGCTCTTTCAGAGAAGATTCCTTCCGAGAGCAGATGAGGAATGCAGAGTTGCGTACAGATATTTTGCTTTATGTCTCTTGATATCGCTGCCTAGAATACTGGATTATTCGCCTACCACTACCATACTGCCTAGCAATGTATTTCAATGAACGGTCCAACTCATAAATTAACAGCACTAAGTTTAAATTAACAGCATTTCAATCCCGCTTCTTCCCATCAGACAGCACATATTTTGTGGATGAAACACGCATACTTATTAATTCCAAGATAAAGTTTATTAGTATGCAAGAATACAAATCCGTCAGAAGACTCCGTATCAGTGGTATAAAGGTAAAGGAAAGAATGATTGCTCACAGTGATCTATTTTAACATCCATTAATTATTTTTTGAGGATAAATCTACGATCATTACAAATAAAATAACTGCCGTTCATCGTTCTAGAAACTTCATTAATCAGCCATTTCCTCAGAGATTTTCTTCTACAGCATTTGGTCGCCACGGAGAATCACCTTCTACTAGGAGCTGCCAACCCATATATTCTTCAACACACCAATTTTATATTTCGGGTAAAATAAACGAAGCACATTTAGAGTGTGAGAATGAGATAATATACTAAACCTTGATTTGCATAAATAACATTCTACAATATATGGTTTCAATTACGACGCGGAGAAGATATAATCGAGATTCTAGAAATGAAATTTATAAAATATAGTTTCTCACCTGCAGCAATCATTTATCACGGGTCATGCCCGAGATTGGATAGGTTAATCTATCAAAAGCAAAGTAACACCTGGTCACCAGTTACACAATCTATTGGCTCCAGTTATCCCAAACTCCAGCAGCAATAAAATTAGTCTAATTCTGCTAATAATTTACAGAACTGCTATTAAATTTCGCTATTCTC
This sequence comes from Teleogryllus occipitalis, assembly GCA_011170035.1. Lineage (NCBI taxonomy): Eukaryota > Metazoa > Arthropoda > Insecta > Orthoptera > Gryllidae > Teleogryllus > Teleogryllus occipitalis. The sequence continues at coordinate 106,443 of BLKR01015065.1, read as the reverse complement.
ACATTAACCACTACGATTTAATAAACTTCATAGTGCAAATTCATCATTTCTTTTACACGGAATTATTTTTAAATTCAAGTAAACTGTTAAAATGTCACAATCAGTAAAATTCAACAGGATCTGGCAAAGATCATTGAAATCACTACATGGCGTATGTGAAGGGGAGGTTGTTATGATACAAATAAAGGCTTGATTTCTATTGGTCCATTTAGTTCGTTGTTTTGCGTGGCTGCTCTTGCCTCGGGACCAGTGTGAGCCGGCGCTGCCCTCGCCGCCGCCGGTGCCGTGGGAGGGCGAGTGGGCCGTGGAGGCTGTGACTTTCGCCGCGGAGACACGAGCCAACGAGCCATTCGAAGCGACGCGACGTGAAGGCCGATATAAAACGATCAAAGCGAGAGAGCGAGTTCAGAGTGATATCGATCGTCCGCTTCACGACTTCCAAAGACCAGAGTTGGATCGTTTACGCTTTCCGTAAGTTAATATCCGGTAAATGTCATCGTACGAGAGCTGCCTGGGCAGAGAATTCGGGGCCAGTGCGAAGTTTATTACTTGAGGGTTGAAAATAGTATCCGGGAGTTTCATTAAGTTTGCCGGAGAGTTTTTCAAAGGAAGTCGAATGTTGTCTAGAAACGAATAAGGATGCAGAATAAAGCTGACTTCACCCCTGTGGCTCTATCGTTCATTTCATAATTGTTCTTCGTTTGAGATTTTTAATTATTTGAAGGAACTATATTATTTACCTTAACATATGTATAACAGACCCCACGATTTCACCCACCGTAACGACATTCACACAAGAAACGGGTGTCTCGAAACATGTGAGATATAAATTGCAACTGACACAGCACTTGAATTTCTATTTATGATGTGAAACATGGAGTACCACGTACGAGTATATTGTCGTAGTACACATTTACGTTGTACATAAATGTATAATCCAAACTTGTGTTGGTCAGAATAGAAAGTTCTTTGGTAAGTTACTTGGTTCACAATAAAAAGTTACCATTGACCATGAGAATTTAGAAACAACCTGTAGATCTCCAGACACCCGTTTCATAATTGGGAGTTTACATTGTGGTGACATTAAAGTCACACGTGGGCTGTCCGTGTTACAACACCTGTCCAACCTTATTCGTCCGATCGCATAAAAAAGTCGACATCAATTCACGTTACATCACCACGCCGCAGATGATTTGATACGACAGTCAAGGACAAGCAGCCAAACACGCCGCGAGGAACGATATTCTATATAAGGCGAAAAGGGAAACTATTTACGACAGCAGCCTTGACCTCGGCCACCGTATCGAGATTCATACGGGTGGCGGGTGTCTCGGAAGCGGGCTGTGTGTTCGTGGAGGTTAAATCGATAAGGGGAGAAAGGCTAATAAATTCTGGTGTATTTTTAAGCGATTTCCCCGCCGACACGACCAGCGCAACAACTCCCTCCGTCTCTGCTCTGCCGCCGTCCCCGCCCCGCCCCCGCGGGAATGTCACCGGCTCAATTGGGGGAGTGATAAAAGCTCCGTGAATTATTCAAAGCGAACGCAACCGTCCCGATATTTTTTCCCGCGCTAAAGTTCCTTTATCTTCGTGAAAGGGCGCGGGGAAAACCCGGGGACATCTCCTGAGCTACAAATCCTGAAAGTGGTGAAGTGCAGGGGCAAGCACAGTGTCGACGGAGGTGACAACCATATGAAGGGGAAGAAACTGCAGGTTGTGGCAGTTAGGATGGGAGATGACACCCGCAAAAATACCAGAGATGCTCTTCTGAGCATTTGAAAGAAGTGGAAATTGTGATACGGGCAAGAAATGGAATTCGGACGAGTAAAAATTTGAGAATCATAAATGAGGCAGCCAAGTCCACAATATGGCGAGGAATCGTAGACAGAGTCCCTTTCGAATTTTATATCCATTAACGGGTGTAAACAGGCTTATTGCTTCTGAGCAGTCATGAAAATAACACAGTATTATGATTTATTATGTTGCAGTTTTTTATTACTATTCATTTATTAGATTTAACACTACACTACTCATCACGTTGTACATTCAAAACTTTTCAAGTTGGCTTCCAATCAAACATGTGTGAGAAGGCATGGTGAAAATCGAGTTTAACATCCCGTGCAAATACACCAACTGCTCTGGCAGTACAAAATGAACGCATACGAAATTTTAACGATCAGAAAGCTTATACATTCACATTTAATTTAAATATTTATATTCTACTTCTCAGCAATCCCAATGAAAGTGACGGAATATAAAATTCAAATGACTCAATAAAACCGACGTAAAAATATTTTTTTGAATTCGCGTTCACAGTAAATTCTACTGGTATCTAACCAGTAAATTCTCACGTCAACTTTTTACGCGTCTTCTAGCGCGCTCTAAGAGGATGCAACGGAGTGCATTTTATGACTTGCTCATATTTTTATCTCCTGGAATCCGGCACTGTCTTGCTCCATTTCCGCTTACTTCCGTAATCTGCAATGCTTCTTGCTCGTAGACGTCTAATGTGACAAGTGGAAATGCACTGCGCTGGGAAAACGAGCGCCAGGAAAGGTGGCCCCAGCGCAAGCCTGCGTGGGAGAGAGTAGGGCGCACTGGAAGATGGACGATTAGAGAATGGGCAAGGGAAAGGGACTCCAGAGAAGGGAAGGAGAACTAGCTACGGACGGGAGATCCAGAGAGGAGGAGATGTTTCGCCGTCTCAAAACGCAACGCACATGAGGGATATCGACGAAGTACACGAGGATATCGAAGATTACCCGTACGCGGGTACAGTAGAACCCCTCAAATTCGCTGCCGGTTAATTCAACGCTCTTGTTTGGGACCATGCATGCACCGACATGATCACCGGCAGATCATAGTCGACGTGTCGTTGACTAATCGATTGTTTTGTTGCCTATGTGCATCAAATACCCACGCCAAGGAATCCTTTTAATGTTTCTCTACAATACATCGAACAGAACAAAAGCTCTGTGCACCTATGGATATCTTGTGAGTCAAGAAATGGAGGATCATTGAGCTAAGACTATGCCTTCAAAATACAATTTTTTTACAGCAAAAAATATCTTTAAAATAATATTTTATATTCTTCTGATAATCCGGCCTTTTTTTTGCATTCCGATCATACTTCCAGTCCTACAGGTAACGGTTTTGTAAGGTTTTACAGATTACTGTCGTGCCTTATGTACTCATACATTCATTATATATGCAGTTCTGTTGACATGTATTATAGATGACAGCCAGTTGCTAACATTTTGTTTATTATTTATACGCTCCGTGGCAATATTTCAGGTCTAAAATCGAAATCAAATCTTGAAATGAATACAACAGACCGAAAACGCAAGAACCAATCAGGGAGGACAATTGTTTGGCGTCTCTTTTAAAGCAATACATTTGAGAAACTGGATTTACGGATAGCTTTATAAGATAAAGGAAATCAAAGAATAATTCTTGCCGCAGGTTCTGTCTTTCCTTTAATAAATAAGTTGCAACAAATTACTAAAAATATGTTATTACATCATTTAAGCATTCAAAGTACTTCATTTGGGATTTAAACCACAAGTTCTAATGTTAGAACATATCCTAGGAACGTACGTAGAAAACGAATGGACGGGAACAAAAAAGCATGCTCAGGGATCTATCTCAGGCTCCGCACCGCACGTAGAGAGCAAAAGAGCACAGAGCGCACAGACAAACGTCAACGCGACGGGGAAGATATATATGAAGAGGGCACGGCAAGTGCCGTTTAAGTACATCATTTATTCTAGAACAACAGTTTGGATGGTGCATCTGAAGAGAGAACGGATTTGCAGCGGTTAGAATATGAAGGGCAAGGAATAAAAAGAATGAGCGACACACGAAGTTTGCGGCCTTTAAATGTCTGTACGTAATAATTGAATGGCGTTAGGCAGTACGTGACCAACTCAAGCATGTTACAATTAACAAGCATGTAACATGCTTGAGTAGCATTAACTCGTGCATGTGACCAACAGAAGCATGGAAAAATTCAGCGATGGCGCTCTCTAGATAGCTGAACATTCCTTTGAATTTCACAACGCCTCCAAGTGATGTTTGCGTTGGACTCCTCTTCAAGTGGAAAGGCTAAATCACATATTACTGTTTTATAATCAAAATTGCAGAAAGTTACTGATGATGCATATTATTTGATTGAATTCTGAAGAACTTATGTGATTAGGATGTAAATATACATCCCACACTTCTCATTTTCGCGCGCATCCTCGTCGCTCGACATTTTATAAGTCGAACTGTCCAAGCCATTTTTCAGCAGTTTTGATTCTCGTAGCTTGAGTGGCTTTCGGCAGAACTCCTTTCAATCTTTCAATTATTTACCCAAAAGCAACATTATGGACCAGTGACTTTGGATTTAAAGAGAAATACCTTGCATCGATGCATAATACAAATGGAAGGGGATAAAACCGAAAGACGGAATGTTTCCACAACTCAAAGAGTTGCAGCTATCTCTTCGGTGGTTGGCAGCAAGCGAAGATCGCAGAGCGCGCCTGCGAAGGCGGCTGCGGCGGGGAAGACAGATGAAGCGGGCGTGGTGCTCCATCTCTCGCCTCCGCCCGTGCGCGCGGGGATCGACCTAGGGCCTTCCCTGGGCGGGGATTTATCACTCGCGGGGGGCAGACAGCCTGTCAAAAGCCCCGGCCTCTGCGGAGGAACGTGAAGAATGGCGCGCCCGGACGGGACCGGCAAGGGCAACGACGCAAGCGGCCCCGCACAGCTCTCATCGCGTCGCCTTCAATCAGCGCTGCGGTATCCAACTCGCTGACTAGCTTAGAGGTTAGTGCACTGATTCCTCTGTGGGTTCGAGGGGAAACCTGCGGCAGCGCAATATGTAGAAAAAGAGAAATAGCAGTATCCAAGCCAGACATTTAGAGAGCTCATCTTACTTCCTATACGAGGTAACAACGCTATTCGTACTGTCAAGCGGCTCCCACCCTTCAAGTTGGCATGCCTCGTTGCTAACTAAACGGTAGCTATTGTAACTGTTCCGAAAACAGGAAGGAAAGCAGGAAACATTGGGGAAGGTAATGTTCTAGTAGTTTACGGGGAAACACTGAATTAAGCAAATGGATTCACTCGTGGCCTCAGTACAGTACTCGTATAGCGGTAAATACTCTCCACTTTTATGAGTGAAATCATAAGCAATCCTAAAGATCCAGCACCAGGAGCAATATTTTTGTTAAGTTTAGACGCTTATGCGATGTGTGTGTGTGTGTGTGTGTGTGTGTGTGTGAATAGACCGAAGGGGGGCTGCTCTGCTATGCCCTCGCCCCCCCCCCCAGCTGAGAGGAGACTGAACTTCAAGAGCAAGCAATCTCAATTTTTTATGCGTACTGCATACTGTAAATGCATCTGTTACGAACATAATACTTTGCAACCTAAAAAGCTGGAATGTGAAGGTGGGAAGAATTCCACGTTATCGAATGATCAGAGATATAGATATTTTTCAATGTACCAAATTCGATTTCCTGAATAAAGATACACAAAGCAAGTAATTTATCTAATCTTGTGTGTTATGAAGAGCGGCGGCATGGGAATTGCGATCATTTAATGTTTGGATTCACTAGTGTCAGAGGCATAAATAACGGAACGATCATAAAGGGAGGGATCAAGAAGAGTTTTAAAGGTCCGACAAAAATTAGGTATGGTAAAATTCTGATTTTGGTAATATTTTAATGTAAAGATAAAATATTTGCTATTTTAGGATCAGCAAAACTGACATCTTATGTTACGTAACACTACATATTACAGTTTGTTCCATGCAGATTACATGAAGTTTCAAAATCTTGACAAGATACATATTTAACCAATGTTTACAATGGGTAACAATCAATGTTTAACAAAAGTTTACACCGGGTGCATTGTAAGTTTCTGCGAGGATGACTACGAGTTCTTATACTTCTGTTAGGGGAGAAGATTTTAACATTTTATAGGTCAATATTTAGAAAATGTGTGAAATTTGTAGAAAGAAGATTGGTAAAACGTCAGGATTCAGGAAAATACGATTGAAAACTTAGGCACAGATTCCATTCACATCTATAAACTATTGCAGATGATACACATTAACTGCTATGTATTATAATTTAATTTATTATATTATTGTAATTTAACCAGAGAATATAAATGTTTTTGTAAATAATCGAATACAATTTTGAAGAATGAAAACCGTTCTAAGGTGGGTTGAAAATGCTACCATCCTAGGGGCACATTCCAATAAATCAGGGACAGGCCTGAATGCCAGCCCTAGCTAAGAAATGACAGATACAATATGAACGAGGTAATTTAGAGATAGTCAGGAAGATGTGCAGGTAGTAAACAAGCGACCAGATTTTTCTTGTATCTGATGCTTGGGATCTCAATCTCCCATAACAACTTTATCACCTCTTACAGCGTCATAACAAGAATCCTGACTCACTTTTCTTCCCGTACTCTTAACTTAAGACGTACGTCTAAAGTTAAGAGTACAAAAAGATAATAGGCAGGTGAAGCCGGTGCTAATACGAAGTCAACGCGCCGGAATAATGAGATTAGTAAGTACGGGAGAAATGTCTAATAAAGTTCGTTTCAATGGCGAGCCGAAAATAATGCACAACTGACTGAACAGTTCAAGCCGTAGTTTCACAACAATGCCTCTAGGAAGTAGTTCAAGTGTCTCATTTAAACCAATGTTGACCAACTGACGACAAAAACAAACGCTTTCTTTCTATTCCCGAAACTTTTGCAGTGCTCCCACCCTTTTGTAGTGCACACATTAGTATGTGTAGATTTCGCATATCAGCTAATATTGAGCAGAACGATGCATTCTAAGAAGGTTGGACACAAATTTTGGAATTCGTTTTATTATAGATTAAGATAATTACGCAGATATTCGACTATTCTGCTCATATTGTGCAGAAAATAATATATGCGATTAAATTAATTTAAAAGACCCGTGTTTTTGAAAATATTACTGATCATACATAGTTTCTCACTCTGCGAATATACGTAGACCGTAGCATGCAATGTGCATCTTGCTTTGATCATAGAGATGATACGAAGACGCCTAAAAGCCAACCTGGCAGTCGCACGTAATACGTTGCTGACATTCTGCAACAGAATGAAGGTAAAGAAATTTCCTGCCCGATTGAAAACAAACTTATCTAACAGTAAATTAGTTTCTACAGAAACCTTCCACTCCGGCAAAAAATCCCATCTTCTCATCTTCCGTTCCATTTCTCAAGAGGCTCCGGTTCGACACCCTGCCAGCACCTCGGGGAACAATCAGCAAAGCGGGGGAGGGGTGGGGGCGGGGGGTGGGTGGCGTGGCGGCTCCTAAACCAATTACCGCGCGCACGAGCGCAAGGGGGTGCGGGGGCGAGGCGGGGCGAGGGCGGCGCGAAGAAAATGACAGGCGGACGGGCAGGCGCGCAGATTGAATACGATACTCCAGGGAGTGCCCGCCGGGCAAGTCGACTGGACACGTGGCTCGCGTCGCCATATTATTAATGAGGCGCAAGACGCGTCCCGTTCATAATTGATTAACTTTCTGACAAGTTGCAATGGAGGCAGGGGGGTGGGGAGGGGAATGTATTTACGAAATTACGAAGTGGAAGCGTGGGTGGCGCGTGGTTCCGGAGTTTTCCGGAAAGGTCTTAGAGCAGAGAAACTCCTGCTGGGAGGAGCAACGGGTGGGGGGAGGGTTCCGGGTAGACGGGGGCGCGGGGGTGGTGCTCTGTCGAGAAGACGGAGAGGTCCCGGGAGATCCAACTCCAGAGGCGCAGGTGCTCTACGCGGGCTACAGCTCACGACCAGCCTCACCCTCCTGCTGACCTCTCCAATGACCTCCCTTCCACTGTTACCACTCGCTCGATACATTTCAAATTTTAAGGCCTATTAATTAGCATTAATTTCTTGAGAAACAGTATTGTCATACAGCTTTAGAAGAGAATAAATGTGCTACTGAAATTTACTCATCATGAAGCACATGATCTCTGAAGCAAAATACACAAATACTGACAGTAAATAAATACATAGAATCTATATTCTGTTCATTTGTGTTTTGTTTCATAAATCTACAAAACGAGGTCTTCACGAAGCCTTTCGAACCAAGGTGTATATGGAAATATCTAATATAAAACAGACTCTCCTATTTCTAACATAACATCACAGTAAAAAGAAACAGTATGATACATGGTCGTAGGCAGAAAGTATGGGGATCGACTCCCCCACTCTCTAGAAATTAGGTAAAAAGCACAATTTATAAAATGAAGATTCTATACACTGCCAAAAATGGCAAAAAAAGGGACTTATCTAGCAGTAATGTTGGCTACGCTCTTGGCAAGGGAACGAGTACTTTGACTCACCGCGTGTCCATCTCAACCCCTCTCCTTCGCAGCCCATCTTGGGAAAGATAAACAGTGCTACGGACAAGTCTATTATAACGCTATTGACATCCATCATGATTCAGACAAGAAAATGATCTTCAATAGCTAATGTAATTCAGAACAAAGTACACGAGAACGACTACTCTGGCAACTGACCGCATCAGCTTCCACACATTGTGCCGTCATCTCAGTTACGCCCCAAGAAAAATACCAGATGATGCGTCATAAATTTCCAGCGCCGGTTCTTTTGTTCGGCCGTGCCCTCGTCCGTTGAACACAGCCGTCCGCGCACGTGAGCCGGCAACGCGCGAGCCTGCCGATGGGACGCGACGTAATGACGCCTCCTGCGGGCAGGTCGGGGCGCGAAATCACTGGAAATTGGCGCCGCGCCGCGGAGACGTTCATCGCGATGGCGCCGCGCTCAGCCTCGTGCCGCGGTGCACGACGGTAATTTACGGGCGACCCCCGCGCGCGGGGCAGGTGCACGAGGCGGCGCACGCGGCGAGATTTACGAACAATGCGAGTAGAAATTGTTACAAAGATAATTTTATGACTCTTCATATAATCACTAAGGTGCGGATTTTGATGACCTAAAACATAGCCAAAAATGATCAATAAAATGTTCTTAAAATGCTTTAAAAATGCCCTAAAACCAAGAAGAATGACGTAAAAAATCTTATCAAAACCACTTCGGATGAACAACTCAAGCTGTTGGGTACGTTGTAATCCAGGCTACTTCCATTCGTTCGAGTCAACTCAGCATTGCAAACGTTTGGTTCGGACTGTTCTTTACCAGGAAATCTCTTTCTTTAGTTATCCCGAAATCGACCGAACCGGCAATGGCGCTGATAAATGCCACAAGAATTACATAGTCACAACGACTGTCAAAACAATTTCTAAGTGAACAAATCGAATAGGCTACTTGAGTAATTATGTGAAGAATATTTGTTGCATCTCGCAAACATTATTTGAAGCAAGTACCATTAAAAACAACAATAAAATCTATGAAATCAGCAAAAAATGCATAAAAAATGGCGGAATAAGGTAAAAAAATGAAGTAGTCGAAATCGACAAAAAATGCAAAATAATGACTTATAAAAATGGGTCATTTCCTCTTGTCATAACATAAAATGAATTTCTATACTAAACGGCATTGCTCTATAGTGAAAATAAAAGACATTTCATTAAAATTCGCCCCCTAATTATGACAGTGTTATTAATAGACATCGGATGTTTAGGGAAATGCCTATTTTTTTCTAGAGAACGCTTTTTTTTCTAGATTTAAAGGCTGATAATATATGTCTACGAATCATGACAAATGATATATGACGAAGTTTTATAATGCTTATTTTTGCTTATTTTAGCATAAATGCCTATTTTTTGCATAAATACCTTTTTAGGGCCTTTTTGCCCTTTATTTATTACATTTATATACAATGCTAAGATATCGGATAATCGGCGATGGTCCAACGTGACCATTCATTACGAAACCTTCAATTCACGTCTTGAAATTTACAATTACGAGAGAATTCCTGAAAGTATACCAACTGATTTTACTCCATTTCCCTATCTCATAAATGCCAGCCATGATCTGAGAACATGGAGATTGACAATACACTGAGGGAACCGAAATTTTAAGTGGAAATAAATATAAATTCCCAGAACGTTTCAGTGTTGCTAGTGTTCGACTGCTAAAATATATGCCAGTCACATCGTTCAGATATCCTTCTCCGCATTCAAACTGATTTTGTCTCCCAGTCGTCGCAAATCTGAAATTGTGATCCTTAATAGTTACGGGTAATATGTAAATATTACTGGTTAATGGAATCTATTAAGAATAAAATGTAAAAGAGTTGTAAATATATAAAACTAGTTTTACACTAAAATATACGAACTGGTTTTGTGCATTTAAGTTTACAAAATAATATAGACAAAAAATAGAATTTTTCCATTTTATTGTGTATGTCACTTATGACAGTGACTTTTTTCTCATTATTCTTAACTTTTTCAGTGCCTTTTTAGGCGCCTAAAAGACGATTTTTTAGTGCCAAAACATCCGATGTCTAGTTATTAACGTGTTTTTAAAACTTTGTGAAGGTTATTCCATTTCTAATTGAAGCGCTCAGAACAATAACAACAGATGCGAAACCGACTTCGCATTTTCAGTTGCAAGTATGACTCCTGCCATTTATGTATCACATGTTGAACTAACAAATGCTTTGGGATATGGCAAAACCCTCGAATTCCATCTTAAAAAAATTGGTCTATAGTGAAAATGAACGTCAACAAAAGCAGAAAAAGTGATTTTTCTCGAAACGAACTTCCGTTTGGATCTGCCGTTATTATTCTGAGCGCCTCAATTTAGTTAATGAGAAAAACCGTTCAAATCTCATGAAACAATTCAGGAATTTCCAATTCAGAAGCGCTCTTTCATACACTCTGCGCCTGCTATCGTGATAGTCATATTTTTAAAAAATGAGTATGATAATCATGAGTAAAAGTTTAAGATATTCTCAGCACATCCTATTCAAATACTCTTTCGAAAGATTTTCTCGAAGAAAGGACGGATCAATACAAATACTAACTAGGATGGAGAAGCGGTCCATCACCCGGCCCCAACGATGGCGATGATGACGGGATGGGGAAGGGGGGTTCACGCGCGGTGCATGCTCCGTTGACTGAGATTTGGCACCCGCGAGACCGTGATCGGAGAAACCACGGAAACGATAGACAGAATAACCGACTAGAATTCTCACGGTCGACTTCGAAGGAGCTATTCAGCTGGTGCCGAAAAACCTACCCCCGTCGGAAAGCAAACCTAGAACCTCCCTCCCTAAAAAGCTTCGATCGCCGAGTTGCAACTCCAGCAAACGCAGCAGGGTGCGTGTGATTTCCTAATGGTACAAATACGAGCATTTGCACCTGCGCTGTTCCGAGCCGACGGGAGTGGTGGAGGTGGCGGCAGCGTCGTGTAATCAGGGAGGCGAGGATGCACTTTTTTTCTTTTTTCTTTTTTTTCCTCGCCAGTTGCCCTGGAAAGGTGGGAATTTATTCAAGTAATGGGTATACCAAAAAAAAAAAAAAATGCTCCAACCGTTAGGTTTCTGGAGCTGCGGGAGGGCGATATCTTAAAAATACTAATTAAAACTAATCTTAATCTAACTTAAAATTATGTATGGCCTCTTTGGGCTATTTATTTTAATATAAAAAATGTTGAGATAATTAAATAATAAAGTTCTTAAGATTGTTCATGGTTTCTTCTGTTTTTTTCTATTTTGTTCATTCACTCACTCAGTCATACTTATACTATATTTACAAACCCATTCACTCGCACATTCATACCACACTGCACTTCACTAACACTATAACTATATACACTGTACACTTTTATTCGCCACGGCGCCCACTTTACTCAGACGTCCGTGGCGCAGCGACGTTTTGGGATCCGGGCGGCCCAGGCCCGGCGGGGCGCGTTTCCGCGCCTCCCACGCGGTTTCCGGCATCAGAGGGTGCACTGTCCCTGCCTAACGGCCTCCGACGCGGCGCCGCGCTGTTTGGCGAGCAGGGTGGGGGGTGGGGCTGGCAGGCGGAGCGCGCGCGTGCCGGGTGCGCGGGTGGGAGATGAACGGCGCGCCGCCCTTTTATTGGGCACTAAGAGAGGAGAAGAGGCCAACTCTCTACTTTTCCGAACTTTACTTCAACCATCAAACTTGCGTTTCGCGGGCCTCCTTCGTTTAATAGACTCTAGCAACAAATAATCCGTTGCTTCACGAGTACAACTAATCACGTTTTTATAAATAATATCACAAATACTACCTTTCACTAAAAGGTATGTGTCAACGGCACTGCAATTATTGACTTTATGTGAGTTACTGCACAATCTTATTATTGATACAATGAAGTGGAATGCACGAACATCGTTCGAAATACTTTATTCTTCATAACTTTTTGTAACTTGCACTCCCTGTACTTTCTAATATTCTACCTATAAAATAAATTTGAAGTTTTTGGAGCTCTGAGAGTAAACTGCAAGCATCGACGCTAATGAATGTTAGTTATCTACAACGGACAACAGAAAGTATATAGATATTTTTAAACACCGCTTACTATACATAAAAAAAATTATTTCGCTGAAACTACAGGACACTAAAAATATCATTTTACCATCTAATGTAGGTAAAGGATAAATCTACAAAATAGGTAAATTCTCCCCAGATTTCGAGTGATGTTCTCCAAAATTTTCAGAGTGTTGGCGAGTGTACAGCAGAACCTAGCATACAATGAGACGATGTTCGTGTAGATTACATCGTAGGGGGATTTTAAGTTATTGAAGTGGGTTTGTAGAAAAGTGGAAATTAAATGTCGTGGTAAGTATTATTATAAAACACAATTCTTCAAAAATATTTAAATCACCACGTAGCTTTCAAAATATGATGTACCGTTTTAATTGTAGATTTTGTCCCAAAGTAACATAACCCATTTTTCACGAAAAGAAACAACAACCTTTCAATCCCTTTATCTGAACGCAATCGATGGTACCTGGTAATGAAGTGCAGTTAGATTGAGAGCACTGCCGTAAAAGGCGTCCCTACGAGTCTGGACGAGCAAACGCATACCGTGCGGCCGAGCTTTGAGGATGTGCTCATTGATCGGACGAAGTAAACAGGCTGGCGAGCCAGGTTTACAGCAACTTACGCACAAAGCGACAGGATGCATTAAAAGAATGCGGATTTGGGCCAATCTCAACTTATCTTTCGTGGGTTCCATAAAGCTCTAGGTCTGGAGAGGTAAATGGATGAAGTAACACAGATGAGATTATTTCCATTAAAATGGGAATATTTTCAATTCTAAAAGCAAACATCGGCGATATTTGGACAGACGGGCTTGTAAATCTTCGCTTTTCCCGTTGAGAGTTGGACATAAATTCTATTCTGCTTTCTACTATTCTGTAGGTGCACATGTAAAATTATTGTACATGCCCATATATTGCCTACTTTCCTAAGAAAAGAAACATTTCTAAATTTTGTAATACTTGCAGATTAAAGGTGTAGTTGTAATACTTGCAAATTGTAGGTGTAGGGATAGGTTGTAAGAATGCACAACTGCCAGAAGCTCCGTTATTTGAAATAAACATAAACGTTCCTCCTCGTGAAAGGTGTGGCACTTTACATTGCACAATGAGATGTAAAGAAACACAGCAGGAATCTTGTGAACTGAAGAGTCAATAACACACTGTTGGGTGAATTATTAGTCTCTCCAATTCCAATAGTTACGGATTCAATTTCTAAACTCATTCTTATATATACAGTACCTATACCTAATTCATATTCTAGAAGTAACTTCCTAATTTTATTACAGGATTGTCGGAGGTGAGTTCCTGGAAATAATGCTGGTATACTGAGTTGACTATGTATTCCTGTAGCGCGAAAACTGACTTTGGGAGAGAACATCTCATTAGATGGGCAATGTAAAACACGAGTTGACGAGCAGAACACCATTGACGAAGCAACTGTGTGTGTAAAGGGCGCGGGTGTACAAATATGCCGAATACAGAAACCGCGGGAGCAAGGAAGAATTATTTGCGCAAGGCGAGGTTGCTTCGCCGTGAATATGAAGTTGGTACAGTGTCTGTAAATCACACAAGTACATTGATGTACTTTGATAATTTAGTTCGCGAGAACTGCCGCTACGTAGAATGTAGGCGCGGTAAGACCTACTATTTTGGTTTTGCCGAAGGTCATCGAGGGTAGTACTTCAATAAATCCTTGAGAAAATACAATCGTATGAAAACGTACACATATACATCAATATTTAAATATAGATTTTATGAGTTATAATGTTCAGAAGACTCATTTCAAATGCAACCACTATGAAGGCAGGGGATATCCTCTTCAGAATATTCCCAATTATTTCAGAAAAAAGTAACAATAGTAAAAGATAGCAACTCAGAGACCGGGTAGTCGACTGATTGATTTCGGACACGTTTGCTATGGTCAATAGTCCCGTAACCGTAGTGTAACCGTAGTGTAACCGTAATGTTTTGAGGTGACGGTGTTCTTCCTCGCTGGATGAGATCCGGTGCCGACATACACAAGTACATTGATGGTTAGCGGGGGATTTCCCACTCCGCTCCAGCAGGGCACGTTTTAAGCTCCTAAATAACACGGCCGTAATGTAAATAACACGGCCGTGTTTACCGTGCATGTAAATAAAATGTATACAAGGAAGAGGAAGGATAAATTGCGCGTGGTCGTGATCCGATTGTTAGGGTACTACATCGACATTCCCCTGATACTGATCGGACAAGCCACGGAAAAATACCGATCAGAATAGCCGGACGCTAGAATTCTCCTCCAGACAGCGACTGAACTCAATCTAGATCTGCAGGTAGACAGGGTAATCGAGAATGTTTTCGGCCCAAAATTTCTGTCTGCCACTATCTTACAATCTAGGACAATTAAGATTCACCCACATTCAGGAAATTACTAATAGGTTCGATGAGAGACAATCGGTGGACTATTTGGAAGAGTGGACATCCTTCTAAATGAAACAGTTCCGCGAGTCGACTAGTCCTCAGAAAATTGACGAAAAACTCTAGAAGAAGATTAGCAAAAATCGATCTTGAAAGAAACATTGATGTGAAACTTAATATCAGCGAATCGCCCATTCAAAAGTGCTTTGTATAGTAATAAATATCAATGAAGAATTTCCACGCCAAAACTTCCATTAATCCAGTAAATAAAAAAAAGAATACAATATACTAATTATTATTATACTTGTTGCGCTGAGCGAGATGGGATGAAATTTCATTCACTAATGAAAAAAACGTTTTTTCAAGAACACAATGAAGTGGGGAGATAAAATATAGAACTGGAAGGGAACAATGTTTCCTTTATTTAAACATGATTGTAGTGGCGCGTTTTGGGGCTGCACGAGTGTAGATTAGGAAGGGGTTTGGTGCATTTTACAAAATTGGGAGAGCATGCAGTGCGAATTAAACGCGTAAAAACCAGTGAGCTTACCCATCAGAACAGGGTTTCTCCACCATTGGTGTAATGAGGACTAATGGATCACTTTGTATTTGACCTAGCGCGAGTCCCTTGTTTAATCGCGGTGGGCAAAACCAGAGCGCTGTTTGATATTTCCGCTCCTAACCTGACACCCATTTACCGGTCCCGCGCGGACACGACATACCGCTTTGACGCTCGTCTCGCATGCCGTCGGTACACAACATTCCTCGTTCACTTCGTCCGCGCACTCCAGCATGAGTGGTTTTGTTGATCGAAGTGGAAAGATTTGTTTGTTCACTCCGCGTGGCGAGAACGAGTTACAAGAAGAACGTGATTCAACAACACATACACACGCGCGCGCCGCAAAAGCTCTAGCGCTGACAAGCGAAAGAAAGGCGATCTTCAAACTATCGATACGCAGGCTGTGTCCGTAACGTGACGTGCTCTCCAGTGGAGCAGCCGAAGGAGGAAGATTGACGACGGGGCGGCATCCTGTAGACGCAGCGGAACGCTTTCGGGGAGGGGTAGTATGTAAGGTTGCAAAAGAAGTCATCTACGAACATTTAGTTTTCTTTATTATTCAAAATACTGCAATGTTTAGCCAGTTCCTTTCGCAATCAAATTGAATAACTTATGTGACGATAAAATTATGGTCAGATTTTAATGGTACTTGCGTCAAATAATATTTATGAGATGGAACAAATGTTCTCCACAGAATTCCTGAGTTCCTATGCCTAGTAGCCTATACGATATCCTCACGCAGTAGTTATGTCAACCATTGTGAGTATGTAATTTAAGGTTTCTGTGACGCCTGTCAGTCTCATTGGCGGTTCAGCCAATATCGAGATAACTAAAGACAGAGTTTCTGGTAAAGAACAGACCTAAACAAAAGTTTGAAAGCTGAGTTCACTTAAACGAATTAAAGAAGTAATCGATTACATCAGTAACATATCCAACAACGTAAGTTGTTCATCTGAACTAGTTTTGATAACATTTTTCTTTGCTTTTAGGGCACTTTAAACACATTTTAAGATAATTTTATTGATCATTTTTGGCGATGTTTTAGGTCATCAAAATCTGCCCCCTCTGTGATAACCTTTCCCCCACCCCACATCAGATAATTATTTGACTATTAAGAGTATGTTGGCGTACGATAGCGCTTTTACAAAGATGGTTAAGATTGGTACAGGTGGCAAAGAGATACAACGAAAGTTTTCAAAGTTCAAGCTTCACAGATTGGAATGTTCTTCGAATCCCAAGAATGGAGATATTTTCAACATTAGTTATTGTTATGAATTTGGAACATCATTGCGTAGATAAAATTCTAAAAGCCTGCTGTTTTAATCGGTTATATCTATGGTTTCGTCTGGAACGTTCCAGGCTGCATCTTAAACGGGCAGTGGTGATGGATTTCGTCCTACTATATTCCGTTTCTAATCTCATCCTTATGGCCAAGTTCATGACTGATGAGCTCTATATGAGCAATTCCCCTTCAACCAAAACGTTCTGAATGACAGGATAACGAAAACACGTATATACCACGTGAAGGTTCCAGCTAAGCTACAATACCATTAAAACGAAAAAGAAGAAATTAGGTTATCAATACATTATGATGATGATTATAATTATTACTTGTATCATTACTTTACTTCCAAATTTTTTAAGCGAATTTTTATTTATTTTCTATCAGCAGACTGCAACAAGCTTCCGAGCGGCACCAACTCAAGCAACATCACTGCTATCATGTACTGATGCGCGACCTCTCGTCCGCTCCGCACGTCAGCTGCGTTAAGGAGACGCCGACGCCCGGGGCGATGCCGGGGCGGCGTCTCTGCGCACCTGGCGCGGGCGACAGGCGCAAACGAGCGCTAAGTGCAAGGCAACCACCAACGCGTTAAAGCAACAAGGCGGGAGGCGGTGGGACTGTTAGTTGATTCTCCAATATATACGTATGTGTCCGGCGACATGGACCGTTTACAACGACACAAGAATACTTTTGTATCATCATTTGCACGCTTTAAGCATTGAAGTTGCGCTGTTTACTACATTCGATAGAGGTTTTGAACGACTGCAAACACGGTATTCACGTTAGCTTCTAAGACTGCATTATTTCCATTGCTAATTTTCTCTAGATCAGGTATTTTAACCACAGACTGGAATTATCTGAAAGGATAACTACTCATGACGTAAACAAGGAATGAAGCTCCTTCAACGCCACTTCATCCTTTAAACTAATGAAACCAATATATTGTGTTTGTTTTCAACGCTTCAGAGACTAAAGAGAAATTGAAAAGGAACTCCAAATTTAAAAGTTGGTGGAGTCAATAATATATGAGAAAGGACAATATAATGTTCCCAGGTACTGTGAAATACACCTTCCTTTTACGATATTTAATACTCAATCTTGATAATATTTATACCAATTGTACAATACTGTGAAGGGGATTACTTCCTCTGCTTTTATCAATATTGTAATTTCTTCCGTTGTCCTGCTATGGTCATAAATTTTCTCAATGTCAAATACTATTTCATTAATTTCACTTTCAATTTTAATCATGGGCTTCGACATTTTACTCCTTATCTGTTGCATGTGGACGTGTAATTCTATACAGAATCACGATTCCTGGAAGTTCCATCAATTCAATAATTGGTTTTAAACTACTATAAATTATTATCGTTTTCTTTTTTCAAAACATACAAAAATTTAACTTTTATTCTGACATTTAAAAAAATTATAATGCGCTCATTAATGAAATGAACTTTCTTCTCCGTGCACACATTAAGGTCCCGTAGAGCTTCGAATAAAGTTCGTAAGCTTACTGCAATGACCTTCTCGGATGATTCGGCTGGATGTTGTCCGTGAAATGTCCTCGATATCGCTACTATCATGCCTATTATTAGAATAATTTTAAAATGTTTCTGGAATATCCTCAACTATTTGGTACTTCATAGGATTTAATAAATTTCATTAATTAATACGCGGTCGCGACTTGCCCTAGCTGTTCTTCGAATAAAACAACTACTCGCGACTGTCTATCTTCAGCTAACTTAAAGAGAATTCCTCCCATCTACGGAGCTATCCTAATATAAAGCCCTTCGAAACACGAAGACTTTGAATTCATGTCCCAAATTACAATAACAAAAATTACCATTATAATTCAATGCAAATAACTCCTTCGCCTTCTAACTCTGCACAATGCCAAGCTATCAATAATAACAAGTTACCCACCTCACTATCATTTACCTAATATCCCCGCTTATGCTGAAAAATATTCGCACTGCACCGATTTTTGTCTGTGTTCACTTCGGTAGCTTTTTCAAGAATGATCATTTCCACTTTTTTTTTTACAAAATCACGATTTTCAATGCCCTCCCCACACCTTTCGCATGTAATGTCTTTGGGACTGTAACGCAAGTATGGCTTTTGCTGTGGAAATACAGTCGACTCCAGTTATAGTGAACTTCTGGGGACTAACATCGTTGGATCACTACATCCGATGACGTCAAAATTAAATAGAATTTCTCCATAAATATTGATTTTATTAACGTGGAGATAAAACAAATAAATTAACAGTATAAACTGAACATTTCAATATCTTTATTTTTCATTAAAAAATGAATTATTTTCAATTGTTTGCTTCGTACTTTTTCATTAGTAATTTCATTAGTAATAACTCTTTCTCCAGAGTCCTGAGGCGAGACTTCTTCGATTATGACCTTTGGCCGACGATATTTTTGTTCAAGCTGCCTAGTGTTTGAATTTGAGCACAGAGGCGATATATTCTTTTTCTCGAGGGAATTAACTTCCAGAACGTATTTCCTACGTTCACTTCAGCCGAAGAACAGGTTCACTATAACCGATTCTTCTTATGCTTAATTGCAATGTAAGTGAGACGGGACCAGTGACTTCTGTTCACAATACCCGAGTTCACTATAAACGGAGTCGACAGCACATGCTTTCTTTACATGGTGGACCAGAAGCCGTAGCGTCTTATCTCCAAGAGTTTTCGTACATCATTCAACACACTTCCTCAGTGTAATGCCAACTCAGGCAAGTACTGGAAGAACTATACAAACATGAACTACCAAATCCACTGTAACTAGTTTTATTCCCTTCGATACTCGCAAAATATACAATGAATAGCGCACTCAACATACATCTTTTTCCTTAAACAGCTAAGAAAAAGACACAAAAAAAACCGTCTGCTGGTCGCCATTCTGTATATCCCGCACACACAGCACCGACCGGTCCCGGCGAGTGCGCGCTCACGATATGAAAAAACCGCGTCCCCAAAAGGGAGCTTCGTCTGGCGTTCAGGCGAGTGCGCGCGCGCGCGGTCGCTGTGCAAGCGCCCGCGGCGAACGCTCTCCTCCTCCGGCGCGGCGCCTGCCAACATGCAGCGGCACGAGCAGAATTTCCTGCGGCGCGGCGCGCAAGGAAGACGAGCCGAGTTCCTGAACGCGCCCCGAGGAACAGCGGCGCCGACAAAGACGCCGCGCGCGCGCGCGCCCGCACCCACGCGCTCGCACAGGGCGTGCCTTCACGGCCGCGCTCGCGAGGAATCGCACCGCTGCGCTGGAGACGGCACGGCGCGGCCGGAAACGCAGGGAGAGAAGACGAGTAGGTGGAAGTGGCAACGGGGTCGGAAAAGGCGGCAGCGAGTGAGGAGGAGGAGCTGGGAGAAGAAGAGATGAAGTTGGGGGGAGGAGCGAAGGAAGAGAGCTGGCGGGATGATTCAGGCAGTAGGTGCGGCGGGAAAGGGAGCTCTGGTGGATGAGGTGGTTGGAAAGAAAGACTGGTACGAAAGGCAGCGGATGGGGTAGAAGAGCTAGCTTTGCGGGCCGACGCGGTGGGTAACGCGGCGGGCGAAGTGCAAATATTATGCGCAGTGGTGAGCAAGGGGGCGGGTGATATGGCAGATGAGATGGGGTGTAGGGTGGCGGGCGAGGTAAGGAATGAGATGGCTGGTGAGGTGGAGGGCGAGATGGCGGGCGTGGTGACGAGCCATGTGGCGGGCGACGAGGCGGGCGATGTGGCAAGCGAGGCGACGGGTATGGCGGGCGTGGTGGCGGGCGAGGCGGCGGGCGAGGCGGCGGGCGAGGCGGCGGGCGAGGCGGCGGGCGAGGCGGCGGGCGAGGCGGCGGGCGAGGCGGCGGGCGAGGCGGCGGGCGTGGTGGCGGGCGTGGTGGCGGGCGTGGTGGCGGGCGTGGTGGCGGGCGTGGTGGCGGGCGTGGTGGCGGGCGTGGTGGCGGGTGTGGTGGCGGGCGTGGTGGCGGGCGTGGTGGCGGGCGTGGTGGCGGGCGAGCGGGAGAGGAGGCGGGGGAGGTTCTGGATGAGGTGGCGGGCAAGATGGAGGGTAGCTGTGGGTGGGGCAGCAAGAGCTGTAGTGACAGCGTTAAATCGTAAAAGAGTACAAGGCAGCTGCGACGGTCGAGAGGCGCCAAGATCTCAGATAAGCCCGACGCCTGTGTGCTGCTCGCCTTCTTTCCGTCGTTGTCTTTTTCTCCAAAGCTTCCTTGTAAATACTTTAAGTTTATTTCTATGAATACCATTTTCCTTTAATTTCTTGCCAATGACAATCATTCCAGCTAACACTTCATAAATATTTTCTCTATTCCTTTACTATTTCACTAATATCAACTCTGCTTCTCAATTTCTTCGTACCAATCTCTTTTCAATATTCTTTCCCCATCGTTTCCCTTTTTCCTTTCCAAATTCGTTTCACCCGTGTAAGTGTCGCAATAGCATCCCGATCTCTGCGAACTATCAACTGGCCGGTAATCAGGCATTCACACTTTTGCCTTTCTAACCCCCAGAATATTTTTCATTTCTTTCATCTTTATAACGTATTCATTTCTTGCGCTCTTCCACTGGCAAACGAGCTTTTCTATATCGTTTATACGTTCCTCGCCGTCACGACTTTCTCGTTACCGGCGTCTGGTATGGAGCAATAAAACTACTACAGTAAGGTTATGCTTCCATGGAGAGCGGCCACTGATTAAATAAGACCGAGACGAATTTTAAACCGAGCCAGCTTATTGATATTCAAAACGTGCGTGAAATTATTTCTTCTGGGAGCCATAAATCTCTGGATTTAATGAAAGCACGGGTGAGGGTGAATTTGTTATGGAGCTGTATTTGTTCCAACAGAGCACCGGCGTCCAAGGGAGGTTTGGGGGTGGGGGTGGCACAGGAGCAACGGCAAATTCGTAATACTTCCACATCCCACCTTCGAAACGGGCATCGTAACGGATCCTGCTTTTGGTTGGAGAGTCACGTCGCGACCAGGAAGACGTCGGTGGAAGGCGGCGCTGTGACGAACCGGCCGCCGCCGCCCGCCTTCCGAGTGTCGTCTCGAGGGAGCGAAATGCAGCTCCCCCGTTACTCCATATGCATCAGACTGCACATGCGCACGCGACGGCAAAGCGCAACGCGCGCTGCACGGAAAGGAAAGAGAGGAGGGCTACGAGAGTACCAAGCAGCCAGCTTGCAAAAGAGAATACAAGACAGAAAGAATACGAAAGCTGAGAGCTTTCGGAATACTTTTAGGGTTGTCGGAGTTGGTTAAGCGGAGCTTGAAAACGACAGAAGGAACAAAATAGTATATCGAAAGAGATGCGATTTGCTCTGAGAGAAATTGGAAGGCGAAATGCCAGGCGACAATTCCAGGGCTTGGTAGAGAGAGTGGGGGAACAAGTTAATTAGAAGATTCAAGATAAGGGCAAACTGTAAAATTAAATGACTACGTACAGGAAACAAAGAAATGTTCAGGAAGTTGTACGAGAGCAAATAGGAGAGACAGACAATTTCAATCTGAGAGGAAAAAAAGACGAATTCAGGAATCAGGAAAAGATGCGAAGGGACTAATAGCTACGAAGAGATCAAAACTCTGGAGTGTCAAACCCAAGGGAAAATTGTGATCAAAGGAGGTGATGAATATGTGTGAATAACTGAAAAGGAATTTTCATGTATTTTCCACAACCAGAAGTAGGGATATGGGTGTCAAAGAGAATAATCTATGACGGATGAAGTTATTTCATGACCGAGAGAGAGAGAGAGAGAGAGAGGATGAGAGAGAGAGGATGAGAGGGGTTAGAGGGGGAGAGGAAGAGAAGAATGAGAGGGGTTGGAGGGAGAGAGAAGAAAGATGATGTGTTGGAGAGAGAGGATGGAAGGAGAGAGAAAGGAGATGGAGGGAGAGAAAGGAGGGAGGAGAGTCGAGGCCAGACAGGAAATGCAGACGAACGGGAAACGGCGGAAGGCGAACGAACATCCGTAAAAGCCGCGAGGCGCCGCGGAGTCCGCGACGTGAACCGCAGGATTTTACGGAGCGTCGCAAGGCGCGAGCGGCGTCTATTCGCATGCGCGGCACGGCATCGCGCGGGTCGTTTGGCGGCTGCGTCGGTGGGGGCGGAGCGGGGCCGGGGGGGGCGGGGCGGGACCGGAACGGGGCCGGGGCGGGGGAAGGGGCCGGGGCGGGCCGGGGCGGGCCGGGGCGGGCCGGGGCGGGCCGGGGCGGGCCGGGGCGGGCCGGGGCGGGCCGGGGCGGGCCGGGGCGGGCCGGGGCGGGCCGGGGCGGGCCGGGGCGGGGGCGGGGGCGGGGCGGGGGCGAGGCGGGGGCGGGGCGGGGGCGGGGAGGGGGCGGGGCGGGGGCGGGGAGGGGGCGGGGAGGGGGAGGGGGCGGGGGCGGGGCGGGGTAGGCGCCCGTTTCGACGGACGCGGACACAGCGCCGGGGCATGCGAGGCCTCGCGGCTCCGCGCGGGAGCAAGAACACGAGAGGAGAAATGGGGCTGCGAAATACGAGGCTTATGACCGACTGTGACCTTTTGTGAACTCCTTTAAGAGGAAAGTCTCAGATTTGAAGCTCGGCCAATATTGGGGATATGATAAATGTCTGACCAATAAAAAATGAAAAAAAATCTAAACGCAAGATAGATATACTAACACAAGACAGTTTTAAAATTCAGAAAAGTTTATTTTTAATGACATGGCTTCCGTCAAAAACAATCGTCAACGAATTTCTTCAATGGATTCCGCCCACATGGATGTAATCTTTCTGAAAAGGGTAGATACCCAATATACACGAAAAACAGCTCGGATATAATATTTAGTACACATTGCGCAAGTTAATCACCTCGGCAATCATCTGAAGCAATTATAGTAAATGAGAATACATTTTAAAAAGTTCGAAACCTACAGTTTTTGTTTTCTCATTTTTGCTCAATTATTCGTTGAAATTATTCTTCACGACTCCAATAAACTCAGGATTGCTGAACACAAACATTAATAGTCGCGATAATTTCCAATATAACTGAGCAATAACAATCACATTCAGGCAAAAACGGCTCGAAAAGTATCCTCTGAAATAGGGCGTGAAACCGAAAGTAGTTCTCTGTCGCTCGCACACGTGTCGATTTTCATAGGCCGCTCTCCACGTGACAGAGCACGGTCGCGGAGCAGCCTCCTTGGGAATACGCTCCCATAAACAACAATTAAAACAGGCGGGAGATGGAGCGGCATGTTGCGGGTAGTGGTGAACTGGACGGAGAGGAACGACTCGGAGCAGGAACCAAGAAGGGTGTCGCCTTTCTCTCTCACACCCTCAGCCACCCTCAACACTTCCGGTGGTCGCAGTCGGCGTCGCCGACGCATTCGTTCGGGTCACGCTGCCACCCCGCGTCGCCCCGCCCCGCCCCAGCAAACCACCACTGCGTCCCCTTCCATTCCCCAACAAGCCATCGCCATGCTTTTCCCTTCCTCACCACCACCCTATCTCGCCCCAGCTCGGCCGCTGTCCCTCCCCCCGCCCCTATGTCCCCAGGGGGGACGCAAGCGGTCCACGGCGGGAGGGAGAAAAAAGTTTTAAATAACAATCAAGGCAATCTCTGGGAGTAGCGCGGTCGTCGCGCCGCACCGCCCCTACGCCTCCTCCTCCTCCTCTGCCATTCGTCTGCTGCCGTCGCCCACTCCCTCCCCGGAACGCTCACTCTGGCGGATGAGCGCGACCCTCCGGGAGGGGCGAGCCGCCCCCGCAGCCCAGAATACCGCGCTGATTCGAGGCGTGAGCCGGCGCACGAAATATTCACCCGCCGCGAGGCAACTTGCCGGCACGTGGATGTGCTCCTCAATTTCGTAATGTAGTATTTGCGCGAGGAGGCAATTTTAAGGTCAGCTCGCAAGTTTATTTTAGAAATAAAAGTTTCCTGGGCAGAAGATAATAATCCTCAATATGTATTTATTGTAATACTAGTATAATATTTGGTTCCTGCTATGTTTTCCCTTTAGGTGATACTTAAAAACCTCAATTCTTGGCTAACAGAAGGTACCTAGTTGTTGATATTTTTATCAAATAGTCTTGAACAGAAATGTTTATTTATTTCTGTGTTTTTGTGTGGGCTATCATTCAAATATCCACTAAACTTTTTAAATCAATATAAACTTGTTTTATATTCATAGAGCAAAATGAAGTGCAATGAGTGTCCGAAAAACTCACTTCTAAAGTGTTATTTGCTCAGAATAGGAAAATAATTTAGAAAGGAAGAAAGGTATATGTCTCATATTGAAATAAATAAATAAATGGACCTAGATGCATGCAATTTCCCAAAATATGACAAGTTTGGGATTAAGAGAGTTTACGACCTATTCTTTTCGAAGTTTTTCAAGAAACATATTACGAGCGTTTTATCAACCTCTTACTCTTTCCTTAAATGTTTTGAGATTCTAAAACAATAAAATATCATTTAAGATGTTGGGAAACAATGTGCATAAATACTGTTTTCTTTCAAAATTAGAAATAATTCAAATTAAAGTAGGTATAATACAATTGGATTGGTCTTTTGCAAATTATTTACAAAATGATAAGAAATGTCTTCACTTTCAAACGAAAAGTTGCCTGATAAGAACTTGTACCGAGCACGATACAAAGTCAACAGTGATGAAAGACTACCGTAGGTACGGCGACCTTTCTTGAAATGGCCGCCTTCCGAACTCTCCCGTCCTCACGATGTTGCGTACGAAAACAGACAAGTTGGCCGTGTAAAATTTAGAAGGGAGGTATTTTTCAGAATGCGATACACATACCTCTCCAGATTGCCTAAAAGTCATAATGATTTTACAACGATGAATAGTTTTACAAAGGTATTAAATAATTAATTGAAACGGATTACAGTAAGGTAAATGAATCAATATTACGTTATATACATGTTATAGCAAACATTTTGTTATAAAGAAATTCTTTTCAGAGAGTCCCCTTCCTTTTGAACATACGAGTATAGATTTATCGATAAGTACTTGCCATCCTCTTCACTACAAGCACCCATGCAGCCCTACACAGAAGACATTTTCGAGATAAGATAAGGGCCTCTTATTCAAGGTACGTCCAACCAAAGTCAAATACCCTGGTAGTGTATTTTGTAGTATTGTAATTATGGCTATAAATGCATATTTTTCTGTAATTCCGAAATTTATATCTTAAAAAGATTGTGGAATTTTTCTTGTATTTGAAAAGGGCTTTTTGACTGAGCATTTTCTCATCAGATCAGGGGTGATTTTCCACTCAGTACCAGCCCCCAGTAACTACAGAGGGCACATGCCAGGACAGGCTGTACGGCTCTCTAGTAAATCCGACACTAATGAAAAAGGTTTAAAATACGAAAGAATAGAAGAACCTGTGAAAATAAACCCAAGCACGAAACCCACCCCGCTGCAGAGGAAGGAGTTTACGGGTGGGACGCCCGTGCTGTTTCCAAAAAACCGTTTCCCCGACAGCTCGTCTCGACAGCCGCGCGCATTCAGGCGCCCATTACCGCGGCAGCGACGCCGAATCGTCGCGTCGCGAAGCGTGAAAGGCAACTGGCCGTCGCGCGCGGGGTCCCAGCAACACTGGCGCAGCACAACAACGAGAACGCAACCTATGCCGCACCGCCGCGCTCGCGCGATGCCTTGTCTCGACATGCAAATAAGACGCATCTCATAACATACGTTCCTTTATTCACATAGTTTTCAGTGAAATACACGGTGGTTTGGTAACGCTTGCCTCGCACAAATGCCTATTCAGTCGCATTCTGAATGCTACTTATGCGCGACGACCGTCCACCTCTTCAAGCGATACAAGGAATGATCTCCGCTACGTACACGCAACGATGGTCAGTCGTGAAGCGATATAAGGAATGACCTCTGTCTGGCTCGCAACCCCCCCTCAACGTCAGCCTAGTCACGTGGTCTCTCCCATCTGCCGGCTATAAATCTCACTACCAGCGTCGCGGGTACCAACGCAGGAACGCTCCTTTCTTTCCAAGAGGTCTCCACCGTACGTCAAGGTGCTTGTTTTGCATGGCTGGAATACAGACCGCCCCCCCCGCAGGTAGTACTGAGCGATTGCCTTCCGCATTTGGCCTCATGCTGATTAAAATTTAGGTTAAATAAAGTCGTAGGGTTCCGCGACCAGAATCATGAAGATCTTGGCTGTCCGGGAGACGCCGCGTTCGTACTTAGTTCCCACCCAAATATAAACCCGAGCGCAGACCAGCCCTGAAGAAGATCGCGAAAACGATGATCGAAACGTCGGCAATTCTGCTTTAAACGCGGCGTCACCCGGACAGTCAAGATCTTTACAATTTAGGTTGCATGATCTGCCTGCGTGTGGCCTTGGGTCACTAAGACTGAGAGTACGGCGTTACAGCGTGTCGGGAAGCGAACCGGAGGAAAAGGGAGACTGTTGGGGATGCGTCGCTGGACGCTGGATGACGCGGCAGCGCCTGCTGTTGCTCCTTCACAAGGAAACTGCCGGAGGACGAGATTGGTGCACAAGAACGTGAGCACAATGAGGGATTTACACTGACCTCACATCACGAACAGTTTTTATCAGATTTTTTCTTATTTCAGCCCAGCAAGCTACTCTACCAACCAATGAAGTGTATTTTATACATCTGCAGCCTCCGCCATCTATGGGCATCAGATCGCGAGGTCCTCTGCCACAAGACACGAAAGACATAAAACCCACATCACTGCCCAGGCTGGACGTCAAACCCACAACCATTCGGACCGCGGCCCTCGGTAGATATCCTCGGTCATCCACACGGCACGTCATTTATATGTATATAAATGACAAAATTAAAAATAATTTACTCCTAGATGTCGTCAAATTTCCATTTTGGAGAGCGGATATTAACGCTTTTGCTCTAACCAGAGGAATACGTTAGTGACTAAAAACGGACAAGAATGACATCGTAAATGCCAGTAACGAAGGTTAAAAATCGGGTGAAGGTAATGACGCTGAGGAAGGAAAGAGAAAATGCTAGGCGAAACATGTTAAGTTAATTTTTTACTAAACATTTATACGCATTACGTATGGCCATGGGGTAGAGCGATGGGCAGCTATTCCTCATCAAGTTCACATATCGCCACTCTATTCATAGAAAACAACCCATTCAAATTCAATTGCAATGCTCGAACGTGTCAGGTGTGAAATTCAAACAGGATTTCTACGAATATTACAATTTATTAGTTAAGAGTATTTCGTGCGGAGGGCTACCCTAATAATGCATATAATTGGGGGAGAGTCAAATATTACTTTCCTTATATGTCGCTGAAAATAATTATTTTCAAATTACACAATATAAACATACATTGAAATAACTCCTTTGAATGTAAGTGGAAGAAACTACTCATTTAAATTTCCTGAGGAAAGACAATCAGAATGGAAACGCTTGAAAAAGGGTCGTTCCCCTGAGTCGGACCGTCTGAGCGAACAGGCAGTGGAGAGAGGTAGTAATGAATTTGAAAGTGGAAGCGTTAGAAAAGAGATGGTGAAACATTAAGATGTGATGTGCAAATTGAACCTGAATGAGAATGAACCGATCGTGCAAGAACTTGCACCAGCCAGAGGGGTTATGTCTTTTCCTAATACGGTGTGACCCATCTAGTCTGGAGAGAGTCTGTCAACAAGTCTCCGTCAGGTCGGTGGTCTACGCTGAATCGCAATTACACCTTGTTCTACACTAGCGCTTTTGTCGTCTACCAAAGGAGAAAACACACACAGCTTTTCAGAAAGATCACTGTATAGATGCCACATGCTCGACCCAATATCTCGCGTAGTGAACGAACTGAAGATTTGCAGTGCTATCTTGCCTTCGGAAGCGAAGTGGACCTTCATGAAGAATTGCGATACTCGGAAGGTGTAAAGAAAGAGACCACTCTGCTACACAATGTTGCTGCTTTACAACCGCATTTCGTTGGATTGATTGATCGAAGTTTCAGAGCGTTTCAACTTCTAAGGTCCTTATCGGGGATGAAAGGAGAATGGGAAGAAACTATCCCGTGTGGTCTATGGCCCGCTGTATATGATGCGGCTTTGGAATTGTAATGCTTCTCTTGAAAATTACATGAAAATAATTTCATCTTACTGGAACGCGTAGAGGTCACGCCAATATGCTAATGCAGTAAACAGCGCACAAAATCGTAAGAAGGCATTCGAGTTGGCGCGAACTAGTATTGGACCAGGAAAGATTAATACTGAAGAGACACAAACGCGCGCGCGCTCGCACACAGAAGGCGGACTAACGCGAAACACGGCTTCTGTGCCAAAGGGCGCGTTCAAAAGGCAATGGGCCGAGGACGGAGTCAACGAAGGTCCCTGCATTCGAGATTACTAGTAAATGCGAGTGCTTGTGAAGGATTCAGAGGCAGCAAAGGAAAAAAACAGTTACTGCTTTTCTTGAGAAAACACATACAGAGCATCGGATCACCTGAAAACGAGTAATTCCTTGGTATTGAAAAATAAATTACTATAAGTTTCAATTAAAAAAATGAATAAAAATGCCTTCCACCACGTATTAAAAACTGCGTTTTATTGGCGAATGAGTGGCAGAATTCATAATTAATGCAGTATCATGGAGTTCGAAGATGGAGAAGAAAAATACATCCTCAAACCAATGGAATCAATGAGTGACCGATAAATTAGCATCTCAGAGGCTTCCAAGGTCAAAAACACCTAGTTAGGTCCCAGGAAAATATACAGATTACTTGGAAATAATTCTTCTACAGAAATACATTTCTCAGATACGATATTTTTATAATGCATCAATTAAAAGGCGTATCTTGACACACTAAAAATATTTTTTAAGAAGAATGTTCGGCGGACTGATATAAAAGAATTTAAGAGTAACTGAGAAACACGCTGTGAAGACGAACTAAATTGCGGAAAACAGTCGGAAGCAACCGGCAGGATGAATTTCATCGACGCAGCACGCACACAAAAGATCCGCTAACTCGCTACCAGTCTTGCGAGGCAAATGGCGCGTTGAAGAGACACCGCGGCGCTTGGAAGGAGATGTTGCAGGTCTCTACCCTGGAAAACGTTACTACTTAATGCGAGCGAGCGAGCGAGCGAGCGAGCGCGGGCGCGGGAGAGGATCCAGAGGCGCCCTGGGGGGAATAACAAGCCCGCGCAAATGCGGCGAAGTTTTCGAGTTCATTACTTTGAATAGCCCTATTGAAATCGGGCGACCCGCGCGCTCGAACAACAGCTCCTTATCTGCTCGAGAGGCTGCGAAGCGCGCGCGGGAGCCCCGCCGCCGCCGCCGCCTGATAGACGAGGGCCCCCCGGGGAACAAGTGGGGCCTGTTTGTGTTCTAACATTATTTACTCTAGCTAGAATGCTCTATTTTAGCAACAAAACAATACCAGTAAAACTTCGCCGTTTATCTCTTAAACTCGCGAACAATTCATTTTATATTTAGTAGGATTCAGTAAAACATGTTTGTTGGTGAAGGGTAGTTATTGTGTCAAATTTGATGTGCATAGTAATTAAGTAAACTCGACATCTCCTGGATTATTAAATTGGATATAAATATATTACAGTAAACCCTCGTTAGCACGAACTTCCTTAACACGAATTTCGCCGTAACGAACAAAATTTCGTACCCCGGCAAGTGATTACGGTAATACGGACATTTATACCACGAATTTCTATACCACGAATTTCTATACCACGAATTTCTATAACACGAATTTTTATAACACGAACTTCGATGATTTCAGTATCTCGGAATGCGTGTTAATGAAGGTTTACTGTACTTAGTGTATGGTATGCAGTTACCACCATCCGGTTTTAAATTATGCATTTACTAAATTACGAGACCTTATACGAATTTTAGGAAAATTGAATTGTCTATTGTGGAGAAAACTTCCCTAAATTTCCTCCCTTGACAAAACATATCAGTCATTTTACTCTAGATTTAATATGTAATAATTTAATTTGTAGACTAAAAATCAAGGAGTCGAATGGTAGCAACTGCTAAAAATACATCAAAGGAGTCTGATATTCTCACACTTTAACTGTTCTTACAGAGCAGCTCTGATACTTTAAACAATTTAAACGGTAAAACTATATACGCTTCCGCTTTCGAGCAGACACTGTTCACAGAGAACTCGAAGGGTCAGCATTTGCGATTCTAGTGTAATGATTTCTGAACACCTAAACGAAAAAATTTTCCTCATCCCGAGTGTAGTCGAAAAAATAAAATTAACTTACAAATGTTGGCAAGTTCCGATAAAATAGAACATAAAAGATGTGTAATACAAAAAGTTGTCGAAAAGGACACATTTCACCGTTTTTAACTTATATTAAAATACATATGACTCTCTATTCATTTCCAAATTTTACAAGAGCATAGAGTTTGACGTATTTTGCATTACAGTGTACACAAAGCTGTGTTATTTGAGATAAATCCGTAATATGTGAAAATATGTATCGGATACAGTTAAGGAAGCGGTATACGTCAAAGTACATACGAGTTGTTCAAATAATAGATAAGCAAACGGCTGCCCAGTTGCTACTTCTGGAGCCGCTGCTTCAGCTTGATTTAACAGGCAGCTCCTGCACATTCCTGCAAGTGCAGAGACTGCTTAAGATACTGATTTATATAGATGTCAAGAAACAGTACACATACAGAGATTATTTCTAGATGATCTGTCTTCTACATATCCCGTTTTAACTTTACAACCGGTACTCTACTTAACAGAAAAAAAAACAAAGCAGACAGGTAACGTTTTGCATACAGTTAAGTATAATATTATATTATATTTCACGTATTTCAGAAAGGCAAATCAACAATGTTTATAACATTTCTGTAGTAAATATTAGTAACAGTACAAACCTGTGCCAGAACGTTTTTATAGCAAGGAAAATTGTCACGAACGTATTACCAGTTGTAAGAAAATAGTATAAATTTGAAAATATAATTTTGATTCCCGTAATAGCGTCATCCCACTACCACACTTAACTATACTTCGAATTCCGCCAGGTGCAACAATTACAAATATAAATATAAATATCGTGCTATGATATCCACAATACGTCATTAGTTACGACACACATACTTGAAATCGCGAACGGAATACACGGAAATCAGAGCAAATGCTACACATGAAGAATACAAAAATAATAAGAGAAGAAAAGAAGTCACCGTCCGCCTTGTAATTTCCGAACGCTGGCCTCCATCACGGCCCCTTAAGCACAGCGCAGCGGCTGCGGGCAGAGTGCGTGGGTTCGGCGCCACTGCCGCTGCGGCGCGGCGGCTCTTTCTTGCCGACGCAACCACAACCAAATGCTACGCTCCTGCGCCATTCCGACGCCCACGACGCGCGCGGGGAGCGGCGGCCACTGCCGCACTGTCCGAGACGGTGCACACGACATGGGCTCAGTGGGGCTGCAGTATTTCTATGTATATACCTAAAAGAGATGTGGTTCGAATGAATCACATTCAATGCGTTGCTCAAAAAGCCAGACACGAATAAATCGCCTTTGAGATTGCCATTATATAGAAATTTTGCAGTATCTTCACCTTGATTCGTTGTACACATATTGCTTCAAATTCCGCTAAGTAAATATTTAATGGCTGTTGCTCAAGCGCGCCAAATTAGAGGTACACTCAAAATTGCTTCCACATTATTTTTGAGGTTCCTTTTTTTTTTGTTGCATCCTGTAAGTTGGAAGCAAAGTTCATTGTAGCAATGAAGAAATTAAAGTTATGATTATTTACAATAATAGGGTACGCGTTAGCGTCCTCGTGCAAGGCATATTTAGTAAAATAAATGTAGCTGTCTTAAGAACTAAATATCGTAAGATTACTGTCTTACGGAATGTACAGTTGCAACTGAATAGATTGGAATGCAAAGGAGAAAGCTCTAAGAGCAGAAGCTCATTTTCTACATATTTATGAATATCCTTCTCTCACGAGTAAGAGCATCCACATACTAGAACCTGTTCGGTGTAGTATCTTCAATGACACGAATAAGAACGCACAACATTTGAAGAAAAGTATAACGCGTGGGCCCATCACCTACCTGCATCAGGCGCCTTGCCAGCAGCGAACCAAATGAAATGATGTTGCGTCACCCATAGCCCACTGAACTCTACCTCGCCTTTCGTGATTGTAGCCAAGAGACGTCAGAGATGATTTTTCACAATTCAGATGGAATAAGGTTCGGACTCTATGAAACGAATATGTATCGCCGCGAAATATTTCCCCAACGGTCATTTAAATTCGCGTATCATAATATCGCAGATGCAATGACGTATCAAAAGGTTCATGTTACATGAAAATGTACGTAGCAACCAACCTAGAAATGGATTTGTAATAATGGTATTTTGCTAGCGTACAGTATTAGCTAGTTTTTTCAAAGGAACCCTTACCTTAGCGGCAAGGTTTTTACATCTGCTTCCCGAAATTCCAATTTTAGACTGTGCACAAGAAATTTGTGGTGAAAGGTTTCCGCAAGTTTCCTCGTTTCTACCCCCTTTCATACCACGAATTATTCCATTTTCGCATTATCTCGACACTAAAACATCAGTAAGTCGTCGTCATCATCTCTCGGCACACACGTCGTACTACTGGACTGAATAGTGGGCTGATGAAGTGATCTTTCTGGAAAGTCGGGCATTTGTTTCGTTTCTATGCTATTCAAACCTCATAATCCTACTCGTGATAAACTATTTCGTAAGATTTTGTTACTGAAGGCAATGTACACCAATGAAAACTACAGTGGCCACGTAACATAGTGAAAGGAACCCTTAGCTTAGCGGCAAAGCTTTCGCTAGGTGGTCACAAATACCAACTGTTTGGTGGGAGCCGCATCAAAATAACACGAGTGTCATTCGGACCGGTCCAGCATATCCCTGTGCACGGCGCCCTGCCAACAGCAAACCAAACAGAACGCACTCGTGCACCTCCCGCGGCGCTCAATCGCTCCGCTCGGGGTCGCAGATCACATACGAGTCGTTCTAATGGCCGGCGATGCGCCGCGTTAGCCCGCCGGCGCCGGCAGGGCCCTCGCGATATGGCCAGAACAAACAATGGCGGCACTTATGCACAGCGCACGTGGGTTTAGCGCAGAGGTCCATGCACGTTTTACGGTGCGCGGGGCAATAAACACACAGCGCTCGCCGGAAGAGATACCATGCACGAATGCAAATCTAAAAACACAAGAGGCCCTTCATGCCATTATGTACTCGCGGGGTACCGTTGGTTGAGACATGTGAATTATGTTGGCTTCCTTGGCCACTTCGGTTGAAGTGTTTTTTTTAAGTCGGGCGAAGTAGACACTCAAGATGAAAAATGTTGGTGGTGCCACTCATCGTTATCAACTGTTTCAAGATACGGTCGACGTAGATGTTCGTACTATTTATTCAACGCCAACTCATTCAGCTACCGGGACATACTTCAGATGTCTGGCCCTTGAGACAGTAAAAATGTAATCTGTGCATAGTTATTGTTTACCCAAATACCGGATTAAGTTGTTCAAAAATATAAACTCCAGACGCAAGGTATTAACACAACAATCTTTTTTTTTGTGAGGAACAATCAAATTATTTATTGATTGAGAGTGAATTCACTTTCGATACGATACGGAAAATTAATCTCTTGATACTCTAAAATCGCTCAATACTCTCTCATACGATTTTCGAACAAAACAACTCAGGCGGGTGCTTTTTAGTCTTCTTACGCTTAAATCTCCTTTGACAAATGCACGTCATTAAGCATAATCAGTCAACGCAAATGACCTTTTTTAATGCCATTTCCCTCCCCATTCCACAGGAGTTCCTAAACTGCACACTCTCTTGCACTGCATTTGCTACGCCTTCATCCCGTGCATGCACCTCGTTAGCCAACCGGTCCGGGCGCGGGTAGCACCTACTAAAAATAATGCGATCTTCAAGCGCATTACCTCGGCGCGTTGACGGCGCACGCGCAAGAGATGTGGGACAGTGGGTCGCGACGCGCCGGGCGAGGGCGCGTATAAAAAGCTCCGGCACTGGCCACGGGCAGGCGGAATGAAGTGGGCGGGTCCGGGTGGAGAGGAACGGAGAGAAGCGTGGCGGGAGCGGCCGCAGTAGAGAGGGGTGTGTCCTCGGAGGCGGGAGGGGACGGGAAGATTCTCATGGAGGCCGAGTGAGACGAATGCCAAAGAAGTAAGATAGGGGTCTAGGAGAGGGCAGAATGCAGAGAGGTGCTGCCGGAGAGGGGGGCGAGGAGAAGATGAAGTCAGTTGATGACTGGATTTGAGATGAAGCGTTGAGAACGGATTGACGATGGGATGACAAAAGAATGAGGAAGAAGTGAGGTCGGAGTGGGTGGCACGGGATAGGGGCGGAGGCGAAAAGAGCGAGAGTCGAGAGCGGGGGCGTGCCGAAAGAGGTGGGTAGGAGGGCCGCGGAGGGGCGGATGCTGAGTCTGGGTCTGAGCGCAGCCGCACTTGCCGTGCGCCTCCCACGCGCCGCCGCCGCCGCGTCAGCTGACGTGCTGGCCGCGTGCCATGGCCGCGACGCAACGCGCCGTGGGGCACGGCCAGGGCACCGCTTGCCCGCGCTCCAACCGAGCCAACTCGGTGAACGGCGAAGGCATTTCTTCGGCTCTGATCTAGAGGTACACAGAAAGGGGCTTTTCTCTTGGGTTCAAGAGCCAAGAACCGGATATAACCTGCCAAAATCGGATAGCACGCGTGCTCCCCTAAATACTGTTTCGGCCAAAGAGTGTCACAGCCAATGCTAATTAAATTTATAAGACACAAATAATAAAAAGGAGTTCAGAATGGGGGATAAAAAGCAACTACGAAGTTTGAATAAAATACGTTTGTAATTGTATGAGGACGAGAAGACATTTTTGATTCAAAATGCAGGCTGACACTACACGTTCCGCTGTGACATTAGCACAGATGTCACAATCATGATTTCCACTTAAACCCTTTTAAGTTCCTAGTTTAAGATTTAACTAAAGGCAAATTTAAAAGCGGACATTGCAAATAGCACATTTATAAAAAATTTACAACTAATTTTTCATAATAATTTTAATATGATTCGTCATACGACTCTCTTTCATGTATCTGAGAAATAAATTACAAGCCTGAAAAGACCATGGAAATTTTCTACAAGGTGGCCACTCATTTCCTGAAACAATTTCCCTTATTTTCCCCGATTTTCCAGTGCATTAAAAAACCAATAACTGATAAGATTTATACATTATTTCATATTTTAAAAGAATATTGAAGCAAGTCTAATATTATGTAATTTATGAGCTCTCTGATGTCACCGTGATGAAGTATACATTTTTGAAAAGTCAACAAATGAAAACTGAGTCACTATTTTTGCTGGACTCTTTTTAAAGGAATAATATCTAGTTACATAACATTCTCAAAAATCCTTAACTTCTTACGGCTCTTTTACAAATTCCCTGAATTTCCCCTGACTTTTCCAGAGCAATGAAATTCTCTAATTTTTCCATGTTTTCCATGTTTTGCAGAAAGTGGCCACCCTGTTCTACGTGCACATTCACTTATGCATACATCTTTGATCATTTTCATTTATTTTAAAACTTCGTTATTTGCTTCATTCGCAAACGTGGCTCAATCTTCTAGTTTGGTGGCATTTGCAAAGCAAAGAGGACATACTCTTTAGAGAGACTCCAGTTGCCATCGACTGTGCAAAATGGGTTTAAATCTTGCGGACTATATCCATTTAACCTGCTATAGAATATAAACAATTCAAAAAGGAATCGAGAATGTTCATAGAGCAAGATTATGATAGCTCTGTAAATGATTCAGATATGATTGGTCACGTTTTATTCCTTGAGCGGAAAATTGGGCCAGAAGAAATCGAAATTTTCTCCCAGTCTGGTAATACATGGTCAGGTACTGTTGAAGGTACGAACCTATTTTACTTGTGGAAGTTAATTAGAGAAGAAACAGTTAAGAACGCTGATGTTAATCAGAAAGAAGCACCCAGTAATGCTGATCACATTGATGTTAATAGGGATAACATGACACCTAGCCCTGCTTCTAATGCTACGCGGAGCAGTTCCACCGTAACATCTAGGCAGTAATTCACAAGAAGATTCTCACATTAATTCATGTGATCAAATCACTTCGCCATTCAAGAAAACTTTATTTTGGCCTCACCAATCAAGCACACCTAAGAGTAGGCTTAAGGAGAAGCTACCATCAGTGGTAACATCGAATGATTGGAAGATGTACGCTAAGTCATGCTAAGGAAAGGGAAATATAGGAACGTACGAGAAGGAAGAAGGAAAAATAAAAGGGATGAGAATAAGAAGCAAAAATAAGCAAAAAAGGCTCAAAGGAAACAATAAAAGAAAGAGATGCATTTCAGAAGATTCATCTGACTCTTCTGTCAATGTGAAGTTGGAATCTGAAAGGGAAGGAGACAATGTCTTCATCTATCAGTTTAAACGAGGTGACCCATGCAAACGTAAATGACTATGTAATAGTACAATTTGAGCGGGAATTATTTCCTGGAAAGGTGTTGTGTGTTAAATCAACAGCAGCTAACGTGAAAGTAATTTTGAAGAGTTCCTTTGGAAGTGGCTGTAAGTAGAGGATCAACTTTCGTATGATTTTAAAGTAATTTTAGAAATAATTGATCCTATTTATGACTCAAAGAAACCTGTTTATCATGCAAAAGATGTCAAAATATAAAAATTCGCAGCACATTCACTTAAGAGAGAAAATGTCTTCTCCGATTATTTTTGTTGAGTAACATGCTCAAGTGAATGGTGAAGTGTTATTCGTATAAAATTAGTTCATTAAACGGTCTTATTGAATGCAAAAAATTTTGTTCTAAATACTTTGAGTTGAACTATACAGTAATTTTGTATTTTCAGAAGTGCAAATAACAAACAATTTATAATATCTTAGAAAACATATTAGCTTATGGTACATCAATATGTTAGTCATTGGAACACCCCGATTTCCGCCCTGTCAGCTACGGGTGCAAGTGACATATAAATTGAAAAAACATAAAAATAAGTATATATCATACAACTAAATTTTGATTTATTCATCTTCCAGTGCAAACTGTAGCCTTATCCTGAATCTGAAAACCATCTTCCTCCATCAACTTTCCTGCTCTTAAAAGAGGATAAACCGATATTTATTTCTTAAAGTGTTATCCTTTGGTGCACTTATCTTACTGTTATTTCAAGAGATAAGTATACAAGAAAACTTTGAATGCACCTCGGCTATAATGCAAAGATTTTTGGAGTCTGTCATGTACCACCAATCTCACCAATCTCGTCCAACAACTTTTACATTTCTCCATTTATACAGAAACTCCTAATGTTGGGTCATATTTCGAATTCTCTGAGTGAAAAATTAATTTCAAATGATTACAACATTACCATTAAAATTAATGTATCTGTGAGAACCTTAAAGTACAATGCACTTCATAAAGCGCAACGTAACAAACTTCATCAACAATACGGGATCAATATGGACGAAAAATTCAGAATAAGGAGGATGATTAAGTAATTTTCTTCATGAGAGATATCCAGAGTAATATGTTCACCGAGCAACCCGTATTATTTCGGAAGACTTTGTACATTGGCCATGAAGCCAGCAAACGATGAAAGTAATTACATTTCTAAAAGCGAACTTTTATTCTTTCACGTTCATTCGAAATCACAGCGCGGAAACTAACTGCAGCAATTCAACTGCGCTTCGTCCTAGGGCGTCTCATTTGTCTGTGATCCGCAGAGCGCGTGCCCGTCGTTGCAGGGAGCCAAAAAAGCGCCTGCGAGAGCCCGGAAGACAAATCAGGTCGGAGCGCGGCACATCTCATGACTGCCTGGATCGACCGACGGCGCGTGACGTGTTCCACTAATCCTCTCTACATCCCATTACTCCGCGCATTCACTACGGTCGGGCGCCGCCGCGCCGGCCCGGGGAGAACAGGTTGATGCCGTTTCTGACAGCGGCGGCAAAGGCTAGCACCGCGTGCGCAGAATGCCCATTAGGATATCGAGGAGAGTTGCATCGCTATCGCTCAAGCGATTTATTTATTCTTTTCGCATCACCACCGCCCCCGCGGCGCCGCCGTTGCCACCAGCGCAGCTTCCTCGTGCGAAGGCCAGCCACACGGTGGCGGCTTCTAACAAACGCGTCTAGAAAGTGACTCGTCCGGTAGCACCACTTCTGATTGCTCGTCGCTGCTCCACTTATCTAGCGTGCCAGGAAGGGACCAAGTCACTAGCTCAGATACAACGATGTTATTAGTCGGTCGTGTGTAGCGGCCAGTGGTTGAAGTAAAAATAATGCGATACAAAGGGGCGCACGACGAGTTTTCTTTAAATAAACAACATATTTGGAAGAGATTTGATATTTCTTAAGAATAACACGCAGGATATATCATGCAATAGACCACATTTAACTACAATGTCATTTATCCAGTCTCCACAAGATAGCAACTTCAAAGGTAATGCACATAGAAAAAAATTCATAGTATTTTTTTGCACCATGATAGTATTCCATAAAATCTATCATTGCAAAGATGATACTTTATACAGAAGAATACTCATTTAAGAACACCCCATCGTGGAACACTGCAACGATGTTCACGGCATACGCCATTGAATTTGTTTTTTCCTTCTTCATACACATACATACACACACACACACACACACACATACACACTCCCTACCTTCGCTCTAGCAACGGCTTTGAGAATGTTCACGCTCTTCACATACGTGTAGTATCGGAATGGGTTTCTTAGAATCACATGGCATCATCCGTAGAGGTAGACATGTCTTTCCTTAACCATTCTCCAGCATTCTCCACCATTCTCCAGCATTCTCCAGCTAAGACGTCTGTACCTCCTTCATCGCAGGGAATTCAGTCATGCGTCGTCCAGTCTTCAAACGTTCTCACAGGTGGAAGCGTCGTCACTGCTCTCGTTCATTTCACAAGGAATAAAATCAACACTTTTTTCACATAATGGCGTTGACAGAGTTCAGAGAAATTCAGCAATACGGAGATGAGACTACACTACACATGATACATTTACTCAAATCATATCGCACCATAGAAGAACACGCCCAACAGAATCAGTTACCACTCCCTCTTCCCCTTTTA
The DNA here is from genome assembly GCA_011170035.1 of Teleogryllus occipitalis. NCBI lineage: Eukaryota > Metazoa > Arthropoda > Insecta > Orthoptera > Gryllidae > Teleogryllus > Teleogryllus occipitalis. The sequence continues at coordinate 66,614 of BLKR01015065.1, read as the reverse complement.
TATCACTTCAGGAAGTGAATGTTTCAGTTCGTAAATAAATATAATTTTTGTTCTTATTTTTTCCTGTGTTACCTTTTTGTCTGATGTAAATACCATTGAAACATTAATGTGTTTAAACTTTGAAAGAATATTTACGTCAAGATCATGCCTGCTAACTACTATACAATGGGGTAGTTGGCCACCTCTGAAATAGTAGCAATTGAGCCTATTGGAGCACTCTACAACCGGGACGTGAGAACCATCTTCGACGCGGATTCAAATCGATAGATTGATTATTGATTCCGGTCGTGTCAACTGCTACGGTCATTAGTCACGTAAGTACAGTGCATGCTTCTTATCGCGTGAGGGGGCGGTGATCTTCCACTATTGGCTGGCGATATCCAGCGCCGACTTACGTCGCCTTGCGGAGATTTTCCCGAACCAGGCATCTCCCACCAGCGGGGCACCGCCCCAGGCGGGTCAAGCTCTTAGCTCCCGACTGGTTTTCCGACAAGCGTGATAGCATAGTGCATGAGAGAGTAAGAGCGTGCAAAGGGAGAGGATACAACAAGCAAGAGGAAGGAGAGATCGCGCGCAGTCCATGCCCCGTTTTGTTAAGGTACTGCTCCGGCATTCGCCTGGCGATGATCGGAGAAACCACGGAACACTACTGATTAGAGTAACTGGTGGCTACAATTTTCCTCCAGACAACGGCTGAATTCGATCTACGTAGCTAGTGACGATTGATTGATTGATTTTTTCGTGTTTCCGGGCGCGTCAACTGCTTTGCTTATTAGTCCCGTTAGTATAATGCATGTATTTTCTCGGGAGATGGCGGTGATCTTCCCCCGCTGGATGGCGAGATCCGGCACCGACCTACCGTCGGTTAGTGTGGTTTCCCCCTAACCAGGACTCTCCCGCCAGCGGGGCAAAGCCCCAGTCGGAACAAGCTCTAAGTTCCCGACCGGTCTCCCAAAATGTGTGGTAGTGTAGTGAATGTTAGTGTGTGTGTGTGTGTGTGTGTGTGTGTGTGTGTGTGTGTGTGTGTGTGTGTGTGCGCGCGCGCGTAAGGGGAGATGATAGGACAAGGAAGAGGCAGGACAGATCGCGCGCGGTCCGTGGCCCGTTTGTTAGGGTACTACTCCGGCATTCGCCTGGTGTTGAACGGAGAAACCACGGAAAACTACCGATCAGAGCAGCCGGCCGCTAGAATTCTCCCCCAGACAGCGACTGAATTCAACCTAGCTGAAAAGCTAGTGTCGAATATCCTGCCGCTGTCTGGACTCGAACCTCTCCCGGTCAGAGGCGCTGCAGTGGCATCAGTTGATTCACTGAGCTACCGCTCCCGGTAATAGTGACGAAAATCCTGCCACTGTCGGGACTCGAACCTAGGGCACTGCAGTGCCATCAGATGATGCCCTGAGCCGTCTTCGATGCGGGTTCCAGTGGAGCATTGTCGTTCCCGCCCGCGCGGAGGAGGCGCCGTCGCCGCCGCGCCGTCTCGTTCCCCATCGCCGCCGCTTAGTGGAGCGATCCTCCAATTACCGTGCGCGTTCAGGCGTCCTCGCTCCTTCCTTCCTCGAACAAAGCCTCCAGAATCATTACTGTCATTCCTAGCGACGCCATTCGAAACAATTCTATTCTTCGGCGTGTCTTCAGCTTGGTCACGGCAGTTCCGTAATTCCTCGGAATTTTGTTTCTCCAGGGTGCTAATTCTAGATCATCAACCACATTGATTCGAAATTCTTTTGCCTTCATCTGTGTAGACATTATTTTTCTTGCCCGCACAATTCTATTTTGCAGATATAAATGTTTCGTCTTCTGGTAGTGAACATTTACAAATTGTGAAATATTGTTTTATATTTCTTCAAAACAAGGAGTTATTATTATGTACAAGTCAGTGATCTTTAGGGGCTAAAACTTCGGAATATAAAATGCCCTTGCCGCAACTGCAAATATAACGACTTACCTCGACAGAGTTTGAGGTATTCGAAGGGAACAATTTACAACATCGGACACAAAATAGGTTTCACAGTTCATCACATTGTAATAACACATTCTTCCATTATTCCGAAGATTTTTTCTGTAGGAATATATTACAGAAATCGTCCTCAACAAAACCACTGTTCGAAGGAGAGAAAATTCAAACTACTTATTCCCCTTAAAAAGCACGTCCAAAACACTTCGCACCCAATGGGGATGAACTATTCCTACTGCAGAAAGGAAACAAATGTCACGAAGCCTCTGAATAATCCAATATTTTCATTTCTGAATGTTGGCACAGTAACGACCCAAACGGAACATCGCAATCAGACACCATCCCTCTCTCGCTCGGTTCCTTTCTCTACGCCACAAAACGCTATCTCGAGTTTGCGCATGTTCCGCATGCCTCTACTACAGCGAGCCCCGGAGCCCAGTGAACGGTACGAAGATACAGGGCGAACACTGGAGCCACAGAACGTCGCGATTACATTATGAAGCACGCCGCGCCGCCTGGCAAAGCGCACGCAGCGCGCGGGCTTCTCCCCGCACATCCATTGCGCCGGAATAGCGAATGCGCGGGACGTGGCGCCGCGGCGGTGGAAAGCAATGTTCACGTAAGTTGAGCTCGCGAACGGCAGGGGAGAGGGATTCTGGAGCGCCAGTCACGGGCGGAGCGGGTAGGTTTAACTCGCAAATGAATTGCTTGTGTTCCTTATGCGTCGCAACTCGTGCTCGCCGTATGTCAGCACAGAGTTCGTAAACTGAAGGGATACAAGAGCTCAGCATTTATTTATTTAAATGTGAATGTGTAAGAAGAGTCTTAACTCTTCAACGTTCTGAAAATGTTCATTAAACAAAGTCAAAATATTATAAAATGAACACGGTCCAGTGAACTGTACAAAAAATAATATTTGTTTTCTCGAGGAGGATGAAAGAACAAAATGTTGATGAAAATCCACTGACAAGTAAGTAATACTCTTGTAAAATTGTGTTTCTGAAATCCGTTTCTTTTCAAACCTAAACACAGAAAAATGTTTCTGAAAGTTTTAACGTGGCTCTGTTCACGCCAGCACATTGAGACGCACGTGGACAATTTTACACATCAATATTCAGGCAAAAATTTGACTTACGATCACTTAATATATGATGCGCTCTATTACCAGACATTCCATACGTAGGTTTTAGAGCAGTAGAATATACAGTGATGGAATGAAAATATGAAAATGGATGAAACTTTTTTAACAGATGTGCGTTTCATTTAATGTAAACAGAGCGCGGGACTGCACTGACTACCACCAAAGCTAATGACAGATCAAAAATATGAACTACATTATTTAATAATACCCCACAAACAATCATGTGAAGTAATTTCACATCATTCTCATGACCGATTTTTAATACGTTTTTATCATGTCATTTCAAAAAAAATGTATTCAATATTTACTTCGTCTTTTCACAGAAGTTAATCGAAAACGAACAAAGATTAAAAATGAATCGGTTGGCCTTGATGGTCCTTCAACAACTTTCAGAAGGGTGAGATTTTTAACAAACCTATTTATTCGAAAACTTGGAAGCGTAAAAAAAATTAGAGAAAAGTCATCACCAAAGCCTCCTTTACGTATAAAAGCGTATTTCTTTTAAGTAGTGTTTCTAACGAACTTTTCACGGATCATAGAGCAGTCAACAGCCTACGCGTATGGAAGGCCTATTTCATTTATTATGGAATCGTGGAGGGTCGTGGATTTCATTTCCGGCAATGGCGGAGGACAGTTGTATACGAGGAGCTGGATTTCTATCTAGTTGGTCTACCAAATGAAACAGAATACGACTGTGCATGGCACGTACTTCATCGTGCGAAAGCAGATGGCAAGAGCGCTACGCAGTAATATCTTCAGAGCTCAGTTCTCACTCTCAGAAGCTGAGCCAGGTACTGGAGGAATCAGATGGGATGGTAAGAAAGATGAGAAGGTGTGCAAGCCGATAGTACCAATGAAATGAACTACGTATTGTTCAGCCTTGAAAGTGATGGCCATTACAGTTTGAAGCAGGCAAGTGTCCATTACGTGCCTTTTGAAGTCCGAGAAATTACCGAGAAACGAAACGAGCATTTGATTGGCCACCGTTGCAGCTTTAATTCCATCCCAACCCTAATCGAAATGTTACGGTATAACTGAAACACACAGATGAAGGTTGCCAGAGTGATTCTGCATCATCTGTGCACATATTACAAAAACTTATTAGATTGGATTCGAGAATAGCTTCTAAGTTGAGAAATATTCGCGTAAATATGACGTCACGTCGCCGTAACGGCACGTCGTGTGCCAAGTTAATCTTCCCTTCAGCTGCAACTTCGCATACTCCCTCGACACATCAAATTAAAGAAAATCGGGAGGCATTTGCTTCGGTACTTCTTTTCCTTCTTTTATTTTTGCGTCAATTCCTCCAAACCTTGTAAAGCGCAGCTCTCCGAAAGCCCGCGGGGAAACACTTATCGCCAAGAGCCAACAGTCAGGTCGCGGTGGAGATCAACACGTCACGATCGCGAGATCGCACGGTGTCTGTAGACGGCGCTGTTACGTCCCTAACTACCGCGTGCCGCTGACCGTCGCCGTGTGGCGCTGGCCGCGAGGACCTCTCGCCGCGTCAACTGGGGGGGGGGGCGCTTGGCCGCGCCGGCGATTACTGGCGGGGGGAGATTCACAAAAAACGCGCTAAGAGGCGTATTATCGCCGCTGGAGAACGGGCGACGAGATGCGCGCGTCGATGGCGTGACACCGCGGACACGCCGAGGATCTTGACACGGGACGGGAGGGAATGAGGCGACATGAGAGGCGAAGCGGGCGGGAGGCAGAGGAGATGAGGCTGCTGGCTGTCCGACAACGGCACGTAGTAATTGTCCACGTCGTCATGGATTCGTGTGCGCCAACGGAATAATAATCGCATTGTGTGTAATAATAGCACACTCATCAGTACTCCTCGAGATCTTCGCAATCATGTACACGATTGTGCAAAGGAAACGGTGACTGCAAGCTAGCTCAAGCGTCAAAGAGCGATAACTTCCTATCGTAAGAAATTACAAACGTACACAGGATTATATTTTCCTTACATAAAAATTCAATGATGTGCATGAATAAGCCTCATTATTGTACTCTACAAGGTTTTCTGGTTCAAATGTCACATGAACAAACTAATGTCTAAAAGTATCTTACCAATATTCTCTTTATATTAATTACAATTACCTAGTTATACAACTCAGACTTCTTAACATGCTATTTCGTTTCAAACAAAAATGTAAACAAAAAGCACGCTACAATGAATACTTCTGGAATGGAATACAGTACATTCGAGCAAAATATATCCATATTTGATCGAGCGAGCAAACACGCAGTTACCATAACAAATTGATGAATCCACTAGCCGTAACACGTCACGCTTGCCTGCATCCTGTTTCAGATATTTCGAATAATGATTTTGTATTCATGGACAATATTTCAAAATCCCGATTTATTCCATTATTCTCCTCAGTAATGGGCAATAAAATCGTGTATTCTATAAACGCTGGATCAGCAGGATACGAGTTATTAATTTTTGTTTTTCCATTTGTATTTGATTCAATGTTTGCCCCAAGGTGAGAAATGGTCTCAAAGTGAGAAATAGTAACTAGGCTTACTTCAGTTTCCACCACATTATGGGGGGGGGGGTGCCGAAGGCGTAGAACTTATACCAAGATTGAACATATTTTTGCTTAAATCAATTAAAAGAACTCTTACTTTTTAAAAACATTACTTCCTTACTCAGATTATACTGGATTATATCGTAATGGAAAAATATTCATTTCAAAATGCATGCCCACTACATGGACGCTAGCATGTTTTCAAACATGTCCAATTGCAACAAAACAACACACCCGAAAAAAGGTCATAAATATTAAACACAAAGTGCCCATCTTCAACGCTTAATAACACTTTTATGCAATTACTGAACATCGCAAAAATAACCGTGTATTGGGGCAATCAAGAACCATACATGAAAATATATTGGGTAAACTACAATCGTTGATTTTCCAACAAAAGCCCAACATCCAACAAAAGTCGTCGAACTCACAAAACTGAATTTATATTGCTTTACTTATTGTCGTCAAAAAATATACTCCATTGGCTGAAGACACTCTTTTACTTTTAGTTAGCTAGAAAATTATCCAGACCACCTTCTAATATTTTTTTCTCGTTCAACCACAGCTATAAACGTCAAGGTTTCTACGAGAACGAGTGAACAAATTGCATCTGCATTAGCTGGCGTCTGTTCCCAGAAAAGAACGGTTCAATGAAATTATTTCACTTAAAAAAGACTATAAAGGCAACAGTAGTAACAAGAATTATTCACGGCAGAGTCATCATGATATGAACGGCACTATATAAAGGTTTTAATTTACTAATTCAACTGCTCTAAAACACATGAGAAAAAAGTCTGCGTCAAAAATAATGACGAGATGACAAACAAGGGATCACATCTGTGAAACTTGCAGCATCTAATAGGTATCGCTATCAAATAGTTCTCCTTTTATGAATACACAAATCCATCTGATAACATGTGTCGCTTTAAGCTGCTTATAAATGGGAAACAGCTTTGCCACTTCGCTGTCAACAAGACCGAAGAACGGCGTGATCACGAACTGATGCCAGCGAGCAGGGAAACGGGGGAAGAGATTCTACTAGGGAGGCTGAAAAAAAAGGGGGCTAATCTGCACCGTGCACCAACCACACGTACGCCGCTCGTAAAAAAAAAAAAAAAAAAAAAAACTGTTCGAGCGTGCGCTGCCGTCTACAGCTGGCTTCCTAGAACCCGTCGAGCTTCTATCGGAAGAACAGTTCCGCGAATGCAACCGAAAAGTCCGTAGCGAATGCGACTCATGTCTATTGTAGATGGCGCCTATGCCTTGGTCGGCAGAGTTTCATCCGCGGAATGGCGGGGGAGGGAGAGGGCAGAGGAATTCGCAGAAAGCGATTAAAAGCTAATTGCAGCTACGAGCTTTGGCGCCGGTAATTAACGATTTCGCGCCCAAAAAGCCGCCGCAGAACCGTCGGTCGCGGTCGCAGGGACGGCGCGGCGGTGGCTGACTGTGAGCGGCGGGCGGCGGGCGGCGGGCGGCGGGCGGCGGGCGGCGGGCGGCGGGCGGCGGGCGGCGGGCGGCGGGCGGCGGGCGGCGGCTCAGCGGGCGGCGACAGGCCGCAGTCGTCTCGCCCCGCTCGGCGGTGAAATGCAGCGACAGAGGCCAGCGACCACCGCGCGATCTGGGTTGGCTGCGTGGACGATGAACGTTTCACGTGTTTTGTGGCTGAGCTGCAGCCGGCACAGCTCACTGTAGAAAGCTGACCGGATACGCACACACATCTCTCACATGTACATTATGCAATTTACTTTCCCTTCACAACTAAGAAAATTATCGTAAGTTATGGTGGCACAAATGGAAAAAACGGAACACAGTTTGAAATTCAAGAAATACTGTCCTGGAAAATAGGAATAGGAAAGAAAATATTGTCCCTACTGTCATTGGAAAATAGGAAGCAACGATCGTGTTTACAATTTCTTGACAAGTAATTATTTAAATATATAAAATGTTCATTAACTCATCACATAAATAGTATCCCCCCCCAAATTGTGCAAAGCCCCTAATTAATACTGAAAATTATGAATAGTAATGTTAATAAACTCCCACATTTATTAAAAAAACACATTATACGCGGACCTCCACCTAAATACTGCGTCAGTTACCTCCTACGAATCGTAGTATTTGGTACATCAGTTCATGGAGTCCAAGAATAAAATAAACTTTAGAATTAACAGGGCATTTAATCCTATCATTTTCAAGACATAAACACTTATCGTTATTTTCATCTATCACATCATTTACGAATAGTATTTTACATGACAATCGAATAATTTTTTCTAGAGGAAATAATTTCAGAGAAGAAAATGACTAAAATTTCAAATTATCAAAGTGTTATTGAAGATAGCGGATCTCAGTAGATGAGGTTAATACTGCGGCATTCACGAAGCACACTTCTGAAGATTTACTCAAGTAATATGTTAGTAGGATCCATTACGTAAAGTGACCGGTCATTGATTGCGCATTCATCGCTTACATCCTCATACACTTCACAATGACGGAAGCAAACACGAGGTTTATTACATACGCACCTCGCGTGCTACGTCGGGAACATTAATTTTTTTAATACGCCTAACACAACTTCTCAAGATCCACATTTCATAAGCTTGTCATGCATTTTCATTACGTTCGTCTCTTGAAAACGTCTAGAAATGGCAAATTTTCTCCTGGAATACTAGCAATGAATACTTCAGTGATGACCGTACGTTACAAACCGCATGAAAAATAAAATTACATTAGAACTGCATTTGAAACGCATACATTTAACATTCTGCAATCTGCATTACAACAAATTATGAGGCCATGCGCTACCTTCTTTGAAAGCTTCCTAAGCCATCACTGCCGCATCCCGTGCCAGAGTGTAATGCACCGCGCACTTCATCCAATTAGCTGGCCGTGCGTCGGGTGGCAGAGACTTCGCAAAGAGGAAAGGCCGCAGCGGAGCCAAATGGAGGGCGCGGCGCGCAGCGGGGGACTCGCGACGGCCAGGCGTCGACGCCGCGCTCCGCATTTGCATGTTTGACCGCCGGCGGCTGCGGAGGAATGCAGGACGACGGCGGGCAGCCCGGCGGGAGAGCTGTTCAGAGCGTTTTAGCTGGCAATTCCACTCGGGAAGATGGCAGTTTCTAAAAAGTGACTTAGTTCTACGCAAATTACCTCCCTGATAACTTAGTTTCACTGACCAAAAATTAAAATACATGAAATAAGTGAAATTAACACACAGAAATTTTGTAAAATGACTTTACACTACCAGACGTTTGTACAAAAAAGAATTATATGAAAGGTGGGACAAGTAAAGTTCTGTGTTAAAATTCACGGAGAACGAAAACTGAATAAAATGTGGAACCAGGAGATATTTGGGTGAATTTATCAACGCGCAAACCTAGGTTAATGCGAAGAGAACATAGACGTCAGTTACAACCTTAACGGAAGACCTTTTTGATGAAAATCTCTGAAACGACTAGAAGTGCTTCATTGCCCAAGCCCCGTTATCGTTTTATGTTCAGCAATATTACTTCACAGAAGAACACAAATACAAATGGATAGTAACCAAACTCCTACTTTTTGGACAAAGGACATTTTCAGTGCTGAACTTTGCATTACACACACAAATATTGTACATAGGACATCTGCATTCATCACGAGGTCTCCAGATTTATACAAATCACACTGCAACTTTGTGAAGCGCTGAGAGACGCTACAAGCGAAAGGGGGAGGGGCAATTTCCCATGGAACGTTCCGATGCACGCAAAATAAAAGCCGGCCGGCTGCCGCAGCGCGCGGGGAGCAGGGCGAAGCGGGGAGTGTGGGTGGGGCGGGGCGGAGCGGAGCTGCCCTCGGGGGCTGGCCGGCAAGCGCCGCGCCTGCGCTGTGGCACTCGTTACTCTCCACAGCGAAAGGGACGGCTAGCCCCGCTTGGCGAATTTATTTTTGTGAAGCATGCCAGGAGCAATCAGAAGCGCTCGCGGCTATTACGAACCGACAGGCCGCAATTCGTTCGGCATGTGGGATGGGACAATGATGCAGTAGTGGCTCAACTTTCCAGCCACCACTACCTACAGGCATTGCACATACCGTCTCTTCCAAGCCGTTTCCTTTGTGAGCGCCCTGTTTGCAGCATGTGTGTCTGACAAAAGTTACGACTCGAGTACTCGAAGTATGTGAACGCGACAATGTACTTCAATTTTCTTCAAACAGAATTGGTATAAAACAAACCACAAAATAAGGTACTTCCTTTCATCTCTGAAGTAAAGTTTATACCAACAAATGTATATGTATAATAGTATTTCTAAATCGTATAAATTTCGAAACATCAGTTGCTGTCGATTTATCTCCAGTCTGGCGCACTGATAGATAGCAGACATTTAACATGACTCATAATGTAAAACATTTTACGAATTTTGTTAAACCCTGAAATTTCAATGACGAAAAAGAACAAGGAAAGTCATAGAATAACACAAATAATGAAATCAAAAAATTGCTCCTACGCATTAAAAGCTTAAGCAAGCGAAGAAATCGCATTAACTTTTTAACGCGAATTAACTTTTTATTCCGAAGTGTTTAGTATTGTTCCCAAAGAGCATACGAAGAAAAATTTCCAGAATTTAGTTATTTGCTTTGGATATGACGTAGCAATAAAAATCTGAAGAGCAAATGTAATATTCGATAAACTTTAATACCAGTAAGTATATTTAGTTATAATTAGTTTTGTTCCAGATATATTCCAATCTGTGACGAATGTAGCACGGGGATCATACAGTTCACAGACAACCTTTTTTGAGTAATTTTATATAACATTTTCAAAATAATTACCACTTATTAATCGCATATCGTAAAAAGGAGAATTTATATTATGAATAACATTATTTTTATTTCAAAATAAGAATTTAAAAAATTGTGCAATAAATAAGGAGAAAGCCGAATTCAAATCCCCCTCCCCCGGTAATAGAGATCCTAATTTGGGCATAATTCAGATTCGTATAATCAAAAACCTCACCGCCTCACGTGTGAACTTACTGTGACCTCACCTACAGAGATTGTTGAATCTTGGGGAGCGGGCTAATATTTAAATTGAACCCCTGTTAGTCCTCACGAAGTGTCGTAGTACTTAGGGAGCTAAATAATATCTATTTTTTATTGTTGTAATTTGTGTTTCGTTCCAGTTCTTCGCAGAATGCCTACTTTGACCTTTTCTACTTAGTATACACCTTATATTAAGAATATAACTTACTTTGTAACTCTTAATTAACCATTATTTTTAAGTAGTAGATTTATCAGAGGTCTATTTTCGACGAAATTAAAACTACGTTCGCAAAATCATTCTAAACAAACGGTGAATGCATGGAATGCAAGCACAATTTTAAGTGCAAATATTTCGACAATGCAACCATGAAGGGAATGTAGTAAAACCTATTAGCAAGCTACGACCGGAATTCAACAATCTGGTTGAAAGAACATTTATATTCTCGACCATTGCGAAATCCAAAAAGAAAAGTTCTTTAAAGATACATTCCATAAAAACTCGTATGGAGAATGTTTACAGAGGAAGTCTCTCTCTCCTAGAGAAATCAAAGCAAGATACCCGATAAAAAGAAGAAGAAGAAGAAGAAGAAGAAACTGATTGTCCAGGTTGCATGTATCAATAACCTACTACTATCATTCCCTAAACTGAATCTAACAAATTTAATTTCACTACATTCTTCAACGGGAAACAATCCTCTCACCTTCTTCAAGTAAAATAAGTTAAATGAAATGCCATTCACTCACAAACATATTAGTTAAAAGTAGAACTGATGCCGAATATGTTTAGGCCAAGTATGCTATTGTATTTTAACGCAGAGAATTAAATACTATGTAGTACATTAAGATACAAGTTATTTAACTCGCTTTATTTCACTATTTCTCAGTCGTTTCTTGGGTTCGTCAGCCCGATCCAACCAACAAAAATCGGAGACACCTTGTGCAACCAATGAACAATTTACTTCAATGTGAACGCCAATTTGAATTTTGATCTACGTAGAGGAACATACATTCGAACCTTTCACGCAGCTCCTGTTAAATGAAATGCACAAAATAACCTTCGTGTTTGAGTTGCGAAAATGTTCACATCAGTGTTGAACCAATTCTATGACTGTATTACATTTCAAGGACACAAAAATATCCCTAGAAAGCCGTAAATAGTTTTTTAATCAAAGCTTCGGCAAGGACTGGAGACGGAAATCGTAAAAGCTGTCTCAGCTGGTCGCCTAACTATCACCTTCTTCGGGCCGGTCTCCACACCTCTTGACGGGCTTTGATGCAAGGTGAAGGTGGATCGCGTCCAGATAAATCCTGTTACGCAAAGGACGAGTTTACCACCATCACCGAGCCGTCAAAACACAGCTGGAGTTTGGGATATCTTCTTTTAATGACAGCCGAATAGAGAGAAAAATGGCTTTCCGTGACTTCAAAATCTTGCATTTGTGAAAACTTGTATCTAACCATATGTTTTACAACATATCATGTATCTCCGTGCAATTAAAGCTCTTTCAAATTGGAAAAGTTCTATCGTCTGTGAGTTTATTTAATGCTAAAATTTGGAAAATCTGGAAGATTCCACACTTTTGAGTGTGGAAATAAAATTAGGGCAATGATTTGTTACTAGTAATTATAATACAATGTATTAGAAAAAATTAACGGTACTTTACTTAGATCCACTAATCTATCAGAAAGTCTTATATATTCATAATCAATATTGAAGTTCTAACTACCCATTTTACTTTTAACACGTTTTCTATACAATCAAAATTTCGTTTCGTTCCGAAAACCCGCAAAGGTACCAAACTAAAGTAACTACAAACCAGGAAACCTGAAACTCCTTTATACTCTAGACAGTCCACGCGGAGGAAGGATGCAATTTCACATTATTCTCCTTAATGGTCCGGAATAAGAAAGCACGCTGCCGCCTAGCATTCCGTCACGTCTTCGACGCTCGGCGACAGCGCTTTTGTCAACCCCTGGCGGGCGGCGTAATTGGCAGGTCCGCGGGCGGAGCGAGGCGCTTCGGTGCTGTTAGCCGCCCCACCTGCTCCAGCGCCTCGCGCGGTCCACCTTCGCAGCACAGTGACGGGCAGGGGATTCGAGACGAACCAAACCACATTTTGAACATCTTCACTCTTTCCCTTTCATTCTGGTTTCTTGGCCTCGTTCATTGAATTTATTATTATTTCTCGATTGAAGGTCTTTGGGCAAATCAAGGGCTACGTATATGCTCATGATGACGTTTCGGTGACATTTTACGTTCATCAGGTCTGTAAAAACAATGTACTTTTATACACTTCCTTAATTTTCACATAACTACTAAATATTATATAATTTTATTGTACTGTACCAGATTATTGATGCCTCAAGCCGTATTTATTCCATTCCGTTTATGCGTCCTAAGTTACCACACACACAAAAAAAAAAGTGTCAGAATATAAACAGATTTAAGTCTCAAAATAAAAACTGAAACATTAGCTATTGTTCAAACGACGAATTCGTAATACGAGATGAAACAAATAGTGAAAAAGCGGTTTCGCTTTTCGAGAACCGTTGACGGTACACACAAAAGTCTCATTATATGAATAAAGTATACGAAAATTTTAAATAAACGAACTTGATTTGAGATCAACTTTAAGTCAGCACTAAAACATCAAATTCTCCGGGAATAGAAATGAAATGTGTCATCAATAACGCTCCAGAACATTGCACCATCTAGCAGATCGGCTGGGGACCGTCACGACCCGCACGCTCAGCGACTGTGCGCCGGGCGCTGCCTGATAAACCCCTGAGCGCGCCTGACGGGTGCCGCGTGACAAGGGCCTCCCGCCTAATGCCGGCCTCCTCCCGCCTGTCACGCGCTGTCGCGGCCCACCCGCGCACGCCTCGCGTAGGGGGAAGGGGGGAGGGTCAGCTTTTTCGATATTCTGCGGTACTGTTGCAGCCGCAGTCCATTCCGCTTTCATTGGAGCCGATAAAATTCCGTGCTTCGAATTCCCATGATCGAGCCAGGTCCGGCCAAATCCAGAAGAATTGATTTCTGAGCCCTTGGAAACGCTTCGTGATGGATGTGTCCAATAGAAATTTGCGAAAAGCCGCGCGCTTTAAATTGCTGGAGCAGCAAACTGATGGAACACGTGAGGGGGAAAAATCGAGGCAGACATTCGAAAACATGACGGATGGTGGAGCAAGGAGAGGGGGGGTTGGTGATTTGCCAATGCAGTGATCCGGAAAATCACACAGCGTAATTAATCTTTGCGAATCGCAGGCGCGGATGTCCTGCGGGTGATGACCAAAAACACGTTGCTAGCTTCTGTTCATGCAACGCGTGTTTCGGCGTACGGGTAGGGAAATCGGCTTTTGTGGGAGCTTGGCGATGGCGGCGGCGGCAGCGCTGGTGCTCCTTGTTAAGGGCAGCGACAAGAGCCGGCCTTGGGACCGCTGCTCACCGCGATATACCAGCTTGAAGACTTGCAGCTAGTGGCCAGCATGCTTCCGTTCCGTCTCTGGGTATTGAGTCCACGAGCATATAGATAAAGCAGCTGATTTACGTTTTTACGCCTTTTATGGGTAGATTATCATTGATGATTTGCCTCTACCTTTTACACGAAGTATGTTAAACGAGCGTGTCTTTGGAGCGAATAATGATAGATTTATGAACAAAGGAATGGAACAAAACAAATAAGGTGGCGGGAGGTGGTGTTAGTGACGATCAGCGGCAGTGGCACAGACCCAGCCGCAGCATCCCAAAGCGCAAAACCTAACAATAGTGACGCCAAGAAGAGGACAACAGCCAATAAAACTATGGTAAGATACAAGTCATGAAGGCGAAACAATCCACACATAAAAAAATACAACGCTTCCTTAAAACTAGTGATTGCATTTTTGCATATGGTGTGCAAAAGTGGTAACAAGATTCATTGCAAAAATTATTGACCACCTTTGCAAATGAGAAAGATCGAATTGTCAATTGTGACCATTGATTGCAAATGAAATTTTATGAGAATTTCTACAATTTTTTTCCGTTTTATATAACTGTTGAAATAAGAAAATAAATTAAAAAACTTTCTCGCTACCGTTTTCGCAGTAGAAAGTAAAATACATCATACAAGAACCAAGAAGAGTCACCTAAAATACGTTCATTTAACCTACATACATTGTCCCGTTTCTTCCCATTCTAGAACATACAATTAGCTCTAGGCATTCATATTTCAAAAACTTGTTTAAATTATAGGTTTAGTAGCTACCTGTGCCGAGGAATAAGTACATAAATGCGAAGGAAGGGAGACAAAAACTGTCTTGAAGAGTTCAGACCTCAGAACAGTACAAGAAAAGTGCAGTGCTTCATGATGACCCGAGCTAGACTGAGCAGTGGCCGGAAAGAACAAAACAAGATCGGGAGCTGGACAGAGCGGGATAGCCTTGGGTGATTACATGTAGCTGCGCTCTCCCGCGGCACGACGCGCAGCCCAACTCGCAGAAACAATGCGACGCTGTGCTCTGCACAGACCGTTTTTATGTCCGAGTCACCGGTCCAGCTCATTTCATCGAGCGATTTCGATTTTTGCCATGTTTACTTGTGAGCTCTTCGTGCCGCGGGCTTCGACCTCTGCTTGAAGAAAAACCTCCCGCACAATGTCAATAGAGAGCAGTAACTGTTCACAGAATAACAAGACATGCCGGAACTATCCGAAAAAAACACGTAAAAAACGTTTAATTCATATGATAAAAAACTAGATGCAATGCTACGAACTCCTAGCACGACTTTCTCAAAAATCCAATGGCATCATCACAATCACAAATGTTAAAACCTGAAGATTTCCGGGAACATTATACCACCAAAAGCGAACCATGGAGAATTTTGGCCACGAGCAAAAGAGGGACACACCATTGTGGACATAATGAATGAAAAAGCCACTTTACGAAAGTTAGTTGTTTGCAGAGTTCGTTATGAATATCAAATGTGTTTCAAAGGAAGTAGCCACTTCACACTAAAAGGATATTCCCGGGACGGTTTCTCAAAACACTTAACGGAGACACGATAATTAAAGTAATTCATAAAGCTGCTAACCACTGAACGATTTCCGAGAAATAACCTATCCTTCCCGAGGAAGCCGAGTATTTTTACTCCTTGTCTTCCTTTTGTGAAGAGATTCATCAAGTAAAATGAAAGTATCAAGAACGTCGCATTGCTTACCATTACCAACTGACTCGCTATCCTGTTCTCCTTCTTAAACAAATGCTTCAGGTCAGTTCGTGATTACCCTAGTAATAAATGCTTATATCCTAATGGAAGAGAAGAGCATCACGGTGAAGTAATTACTCTTATAATACTGACATGCACCTCCGAGAAGACATACATTAGGGACGATAACTACGAAACAAATTGACCACGCAAGTTTCACCTAGGGCAACATGGAGCACCGAAAGCGTGAAAATATTCAGACACAACTCAGGGCTGCAATGTGTTTTACATAATTGTGTAAACTGGAAAGAGCATTAAAGAATACTAAAAAACACTTCCAAATTTCCATATACGAAATAAAAGTAAAACATTTACTTTAAACTTCTTAGCTCAAGCACAATGTCATGATAAAATGAATCAATATTTCGAGTACTGAGAAGTGGCTTCTACGAAGGTGTGAAAGGATGAAACAAATATGATCAAAATTACGAAATGATGTAAACATGTTGGGATCCAGGAAGAAAAGAAGAAACACAAGTAATAATATTTGGTATATACGGAATATATCGAGGTATTTGAGTATATACGGACGTTTGGGTCGCTGTTGTTTCTTGACGAATGACGCATCTTTTCGCGAACAATCATAAAAACGTGAAAAATTATGACCTGTAATTCCTTTTCTGTAGAGTTGGTTAATATTCTTTACACATTTTCAATTAAAATATTTAGACAGATTTGTTTCAATTAAAAGGCGAACTGTTTTACTGCTTCAATCTACTCATCTGTTACAACTTTACAAGGAAACTTCTTACATTTAGTTTTGCAATGTAGGCTTCTTAATATAGGTACTCTTTAATGTCCAATGCATGAAGGACACCCAGACGAAAAGAAACTATCGCAAGTAATCATCGAAACTACAGAGAACCCCCAGGGAGGAAGTGGGAAGGGCGCTGCAAGTGCACGGGTCAAAGGCGAGCGCGCTGCGAAGGCAATCACGGAGGTTCAAAAGCGGCGCGAGCAAGAGCGCACGAGACCGCTTGGTTCCTGGGGTCGGCGAGAGGAGCAAGGGGTGAGGGGAGGGGGGGAGGAAGAGGGGCGGTCGAAACGATCGCGCTCGTGCGAAGGGGCCGGACTGCCGGCCCAACACAGGCAGCGACGCGGGTTCTCCCCGATTGCACGCAGGAGGGAATGTGCACGACCGCCAACACAATGTGAAATCTGCACAGGTACGTCAATCGATCAGTATATGCGTATGAAGACTCGAAATCACAATCGAACATTGATTAATTTAGCTGTATTAAATCGTATTTAGCCCAATTTAATTCATGCGAAAACGATGAGTACAAAAAATGCAAAAATGAAAAATAAAAAAATTAGTTCTACAAACAAAATTACATAATTAACTCAATTTAACATAATTACTTATTGGGAGTTGTATAAGTAATAATATTCTGATAACCAACAGTCCTGCGAATAGAAGGAATACTTTGAATTATTTGATTAAATTTCAACAATTGTACGTATATCAATGAAAATAACAAAATGCTACACTTGAAACAGTGATAATAAGAATTGCATTTTCTGTGAGAGTATTACGAGAATTTTTCAAATAACATTTGATCTGAACCTAGAATTAAATTAAAAATTGAAGTCGAACGGCTTTACTCACAATTTCATTGTACGAGTCAAGCATTTCTTAATTTTTGAATGGAAATAGTCAACCAATAACATCAGCAAGAAATTCCAGGTGGAAAGCTATGCTATTAAAAAAACAATACAATTCTTTCCAACACGCGTATTTGCCAGTGGCACATTCGTTCCAACCAGGCATGTGTAGCAGTGTGTGATCCGCGATTCTTTTTATTGTTAAAGTTTTATAAGATTCAATTTGCATACCGCTCAATTACAAGTTCATGCTTCATTGATAATTCTTCTGAATTTGATTCTGAATTTGAATCTGATTTGAATTTCTGAATCTGAATGATTCAACATTTAAGCAGTCTATGAAATCTTATTCCAAACCTATTTTTTCCTAAAATACCAAATTTGCACATGCCTTTAGTGAAATAAATCACGTAGGAAAAGGTCATGACATATTTCCACGAACTTATTAGAAAGATGAAAACAAGGCTTGAAATACTATCAGGAACCTGATGTTGGTATGACCCCAAAATCCCTGAAGATGGATAGAGGAAAAATGAGAAAACGCGGCAGGTGCTTCGGGCAGTCACGCGAAGCTGCAGACTGAGAAAAAAGGGAACGGAAAGGCGGCGGAAGGCAATGAGAGAGTGCGAGCGTTTTGCTAACAACGTGCGAAAGAACAATACATTGAGACAGTACTTACATCCAGGCAGTTTCTTACACGAGATAAACACACACGCAAGAGAAATCTACAGGAATGATAATGAAATTTTAATTTGCATACCTTCAAATTTGCAAATCAACCTTCAAGCTCATTACCTACAACAGCACGCTCAAAAACGCAAGTACTACGTTGATACGTGATGTACTGCAAGCGAAGCTGCAGATTGAGAAAAAGGAAGTCGAGAGGCGGAGGAAGACCATGAGATAGTGCTTGTATTTATTAGAAATTTCGCAATTGACATATTGGTAAGAGTGTTAACTTGCTTAACGTCCTAACATAACTTCCTATGTTTATGTTAACTTCCTTAACACAAACGTACGAGTGACAGTCTATTAAACATGAGAAGGAGTTCCCTATTATTTTCCAACAATACGTAGTATTTGTCAACCCATCCAGGAACCCTCTAGACGGCAATGATATTTCCTACAGTGCACACTATCTCTCTCACAAAAATGCCCTGGGTGTACACTACTTCATTCTAGCTATTCACTCTTTCAAATGGTCTATTAATTTTCCTTCATCATTATCCCATTGCTTCGTATGTCGTCTCTATGCTAAATTGATGTGATGTCGAGATCACGCTCGTAGAAAACGACAAGCAGAAGCAGAGTCCAGAGTTCACATCCAGCGGCGGTAGGCAACGAAGACGAACACGACGTGATCGACCTGCCACCGCCAATCGCCATCGCGGATCTAACGGTACGAGGAACGCTTTTCAGCATCGGACACTTCCAACCGTCCGGTCGCCACAAAAAAGGCCCAGAAAAAAGTTCGCTGACGATAAACCCAACGGCGCTCGTCCCTTTTATTTTCCCCACCTACGCAACGCGTGTAAACAACTAACACGTTACACAATCAATTTCAATTTGTTCTCAATGGAATTCGCTTTAGCCGCGAGCCATCAAGGTAACGGACCATCCACTTCTGCCTTGCGGCGGAGTCCCGATTACACTTATTACGAACTGATTAAATCACTTCGGACATGGAAACACGGGTACAGTACGGAAGAATGAGGAGGGGACTCGACTCGCCTCGCCGCTCGTGAACTAGATGAGGGGCTCGATCCGCCATACCGTTAGCGCCAGCCGGGCGCCGGCCGCATGTGCAGCAAGGAGCAATGTCGCGGAGGATTTAGGCAGTGCGGGATCCGGGTGTCGAATCCCGTTCCAAGCACTTGTCTGCGCCAAGAGTTACCTCTGAGCTCCTTTCGCGAGCGGGTCACGACCCTGGGACACGTAATGCCGCCAACGCCGGCCACAGCGGCAAATGACGTCGGTGTGGTCATGAATACACGCTTAGTAGAAACATTTTTTCCTTCTGTGGCTACTGCACGTCGCGCTATTATTCTCGTCGCCAAAAATGTATCAAAACAAAAAAGTTCCAATATATTAAATATTCAACACTGTCCACTCTCTAGACCTCTCCGGAACTGACAATGTTTCCTACATAAACATTATTCCTTCGAGAATAACAAAACAAAATTACGCTCTATTTTTACACTCGAAAACACTAACATTTAAAAGGAGTGAAATATTAGAAATTCATTTCCAGCAATGGCTCTTATTTTTTTAATTATTCAGAATTTATATTTACATTTCAACAATCCCTTGGTTTAACTATAGGTAATGCTACTTAAATCTGGAAGAAAAATATGGTGATGCCCCGAATAATTACAACAGCATACGGAATCCAATCTATAGACAAATTACATCAGCCACAATTTTCAATCACACCTAAATTTTTGGCGGGACCAGCATCACCCACTGTTACACAGTCGATCCCGCCTCTACGGCCGCTGTCCGTCTGTTACATCTACTCATTTCGTCATTTAATATCATAAAATCATCCGCAACATTGGTCACCAATACTTTCTAGAGCAGATCAACCCACATCTCGACCCATTCCCGCATCACAAGATTCCTCCACCGCAGACTAGCTTAAATCTGGCGAACGACGCGGCGCGTTGTCCATAAAGATTCCCACAGACCGGCGCAGTAGAATCGCGTGATTTCGCCTTCACACCGGAGCGTCAATTATGAGTCAGCGTTTGGTGACGGTTGGCAAGGTCGCTCGACTCTGAGAGGAGCGAAGACTCTCAAACACGTCGGCGGCAGTGGCATGGGGAGCAACAGAGCGCGCGGCCGTGTATAAATTGTGAGAGCGCACACAGGTAGGCGACGGGACTTGTAACCATTTCGCGACACGCGGAAATCTCTCGCCGACGCCACGCGCAGGCGCTCAGCCCTGAAAGGGTTTCCGCCGCGGTATCACGGAGGCACGCGGCGCACACTGGACGGGCGGCCTACACGAGTGAGAAACGCTTGGAGGCCGCCAACAGCCCGTTCGTGGAGTAGCCTCGAATGCCACGTGCGCTGAGATGGGAGATGAAATTGTCTCGGGGAATGTCGGCGACACGGCTGAAACACGAAAGGGGCATAGAAGAAACATCGGAAAGAGTTTGATGGCAGTTGGTGTGGCCTATGAAATGGAAGTTACTTTTTTTTAGAGAAATGTCTCCTCACAACCGGTAGAAGATGTGCTTGTACAAAAGTCGCATTGTGAGATAATTCATGAAGAATTCATCATCATCCTTCAATTCATTCATCATCATTCAATTCATCATTCATTCATTCATCCTTGAATTAGTGGAAAGTTAATCAAAACAAGTCAAGAGAACCTCTTCCGGGCAAGACTGAATGCTACGGACCACATTTCTACACACACGGCAGACAGTTCAATTTGTGCGGGAGTATGTAAATAAATAAAATTAGACTGTGCGATTTTAAAATAAGTGAATTTTTATAATCTCATATGCTCATTTCAATTACATAAAAACATTTCAATTATTACGATTTTTGTCTGTGTTTGTCCGAGTTAACCTCTAGAACCGCTGAACAGATTTCGAAATTCACTGAAAGGTAGTTCTTTAATCGTGCATAACGTCCGCTACTCTTTTCAAATTATTACCCTCTCTTAAATAAAAAAAAAAGTTTGTTCATATTTTCATACAAATCTAGTTTTATTCCGAACTTAATAAAATTTTATTCACGTGACCATCAAAACTAAAGGAAAGTTACTGTATGTAAGAGGTTTCGCAAAAATTACTTGCATACCCTCTCTCCTACCACTTAGAGCAACATTTAAATGTGCACCCTCAGATTTTCGCAAATATATCGAAAAGAATGAGTAAATTCACTAAAATGAATTAAACATTTCGGAAAGCTCTACTGTGGACTACGAAGGGTACGGAGAGTTTACGCCATACACAGAATCCATTCCTTTCCCTGTCTAATAGATGATAATGATTAATAAACACACGAGCAACGCAAAGTACTCCAGCTTGCCATAGACAAGGTTACAAATATTATTTAGAATTTAAGAATGTTATGCGATTTTTTAACAGTTAAAGCTGATGGGAGTGTTAAGACTTTATGAGCACCTGCGTTCTCTTGAAACGGAAATTAATGGCAACAAAAACACCAGTAAAACACCATGCACTAATAATTATCGTTGATTAACTTATGATTGTTGATCATTAATTACGTTATTTCTTTCAAAAATCTTTCACCCCCAAAGGCAATTCAAATTACTTTAAATTTTTACGATACTTTTATAGTCTAGATGATGGGTGACGTAGCTCAGATGAAGTGAAGATCGCGTATCAGAGACGCTCTTAACTCTTTTTGTGAGCCGCGTCTGTCATCGAAAAATGAGGGTGGAGGTCAAGCAAGCTATCCCATTCGACGCTAACCCCGCGCCGCGGCGGAGGCGGCAGCGCGTTCGAATACCGGTCGTGACGGCGGCGGCGGTGCCGGACATCGGCAGTGACGCGGGGGCGGGGCGAGGCGAGGGAAATGGCACGGCGGGGCCTTGACACTGCAGCGAGTGTCCACATAAGCGGCTCGAGGTCGCACGCGAGACGCGCCAACACGGAAGCCACGGAGATGGCACACCTGCGATTGGAGAGGATTACTGTCTTTCTTTCCAACTACAGGCAATTTTGCACTTTCAAGCATTTGTGCTGGATGGAGTTTATTAATATTCGCGAACGATTAAAGAATACATTAGATGGGGCACACCTAAAGAGTCACTTTTTAGGTTTCGTCATAATATTTCTATTAACACATCTGCACTTCCTGTCATTTCTACTTACACTTCCTATCTAAAACACCGCCATCAAATTAAAATGCCACAAAAAATTAAAAGTACATTAATGACATAAAACATCATAAACAACATTTCGAAGGAACTCAATTAAAAAATATCGTGTGTTAAACATGACATTCTCCGTGAAGGGAAAAAAAAGTAAAACTAATTTAACGTTCATCACAAATATTAACCGGTTCATGTCATAATTAGTTCTACGAATGGGATGATTTGTTCAATTAGGCCATCTTAATATACTAAATGTAAAAAGAGTCACACCTAGGGCGCGAAATCATTTCCGAGTAAACCTCAATAAACGCTTTAGGGTAGGTGTGAAATCCTGATGTTTCACGTCATTTCTTCCACGAAAATATCGAGGTTATTAATGCATCAACGCAGTTCTGGAAATACCCTACACGGATCAAAAATCAATTTCCATCACCATTCAGGAGCCATGAGAACGAACAAACGGCCCCGGCCTGTAATGCAAACGTGGAAGCGGCCCCGATCAGCGCATGCGAGCGGCATGCACCTAAACGCGAGGAGCGCGGATTCTTTTTCCCCGTGCGTGGAACGCGCGCGCGGCACGCGATGATCCTATTCGTCGGCGCACGCGCGCGCGCGCGGGCGAAAACGACCTGTCAAAAAGCGCATTACGCCGCCTCTTCACGCCCGCTTCAAAGCGCGCCGCGCACCTT
Organism: Teleogryllus occipitalis; assembly: GCA_011170035.1. NCBI lineage: Eukaryota > Metazoa > Arthropoda > Insecta > Orthoptera > Gryllidae > Teleogryllus > Teleogryllus occipitalis. The sequence goes on along the minus strand of BLKR01015065.1, from coordinate 43,572 downwards.
TACGGCGGCGGAGCGAATGTGTCAACGCGACTCACAAAGAGCGCGGAAGGACCCATGCAAATCGGGGACAAGCCGGAAAACGAACGCCCGCCATGGCCTTGTGTGCAGAGCCGCTATCGACCTACGTATGCTATTACCGACCAGAAGACAAGTATTTCTACTATTGTCTGAAAATGACCGATTCTTTTGTGCATGAATTAATATTTTATTGAGACATGAGAAAAATCATGACGTAACAGTGAAAAAAAGCAGATTCTTTTCTTTGGAACAACCTCCCTACCCTTCTTCATTGCCTTGTTCACTGCTTCGTTATTAGTTACAATTGTAAAAAACAATTTTCTCAAAATCAAACTCCTATGGAATGCTGCTATCGCTTTTATCATCCATTTAACATCCATTTTGAATAGAAGTAATTGAATGCTCAATGCAGAACTAGAGAAGCAATTCGTATGGGACAATAACTTTTTTATTTATTTCTCATTATTCTGAAAGGTGGGAAAGTGCATTCGAAAGGTAATGTTAAATTAACGTGAAATACGTTAATGAAATACGCCATATATCACTAAGTATATCATTAATTCATTAGGTTCTTCAATATTTACTAAAATAAAACTACGATCAATGTTATCCTGAAAAAATCTTGACAGCATGAGACCGATTCCCAAATAAAGAAAAAAAGGGTTGACATTTTTATTTTTTAATTCGTCCTCCCTCCTTTTGAACTTTCGGCAGTACCTGTCGAGAAATATTCTAGTCACAGCAAACGCTGGGAAAACAAGTAAAACAAGCGACACGTTACAAATCTAAGGAACGTTCTTTGCGGTCGCATTACCAACACGGCGGTGGAATTTATAAGCAGATTTGTATCGGAGAAACCACGATCAACTATAAAGACATTGACCGCGTCGTCAGGAGGCTAAACTCGCTTTTTGTCGGCAGACATTTCGCGATGGTCGCGCCGTAGGATTTCAAGGAACGTTCCTTGCAGCACCGGTGGTCGCCACCTGAAAACCCGGTTCTTCAGCCGGTTCCACCGGCGCACGACAGAGATACTGGGATATGGGAGGCGATATGACACTAAGTCTAACGCCGTAAAAGGAGTGAAGAATGGCTCCTGTGTTTCTACAAAACGAGAAACTTATAAAAATTGAAACAGAAGTTCACACCACAGCTAATATAATTAGGGGGCGGATTTTCAAGAAATGTCATTTTTTCTTTTCATTTGAGAAAAATGTCGTTTACTATACAAATTCATTTTATGTCATGAATAGGGAGAGGATTTTTATGCCCTAAAAGTTTTTGAAATTTACTTTTAAAAATATGCATTTACAACCAAAAAATCTGAAATATGCAATTCAAATTAACAATATTTGATTTCCTGTACAATCCTTTCTTGATAAAATCGAGGAGAAGCATGCTTGGAATGAAAATATATACGTATGTGCAAACATAATATAACCTAGCTTACTTTGCGGTACAAGTAATTGCAGTTAATTTGCATCTTAGTGAAGTACATCTAGTTTCAAATTTTCTACCTAGTTTAAACAATATGATATGAAGAAATATACATTTGGACAAGTATTTTATTATCTACAAAAAAGGGGAAAAAACGCAAACTGGCAAGCACTTTCTAATCAATGAACGTTTACATATAATTACATTCTATGAGAACTAGAAACGTTTTAGACGTAAGTCTCTTATTTTAACGAAATTTGCAAAACATGCTCATATATTACACGAATATGCACCAACAGGAAAATCGGCCAAATTAGCACTAACATATTAATTTACATAGCACCCAATTCTAACCAAATGTCAAGAAATTTTACTTAGCTATGCCCTTAAGCAATGGACAAAAACATGCAAAATCATAGAAATCCGCTACCTAGTCATGAAAAAAGGAAATGACCCTTTTATATTTTGCCTTTTTTGTCAATTACGACTAATAAATCCTTTTTTACAATTACTTTTTACATTTCCCCGTCATTTTTAATGCATTTGTTTCCGATTTCATTGACTTCAATATCATTTTAATTGTGCTTACTTCAAATAATATTTACGAAATGGAACAAATGTTCTCCACAGAATTTCTGCGTACCTATACCTAGTAGCCTATTCGATTTCTTCGCTAAGCCATTCTGTGTATGTAATCTAAGATTCCTGTGACGCCTGTCAGCGCCATTGGCGGTTCAACTGATTTTGAGATAACTAAAGACAGACTTTCTGGTAAAGAACAGTCCAAACCAAAAATTCGAAAGCTGAGATCACTTGAACGAATAGAAGGACGATTATATTAGTAACGTACCCAACAGCTTGAGTTATTCATCCGAACTGGTTGTGATCACATTTTTCGTTTTAAAAACATTTTAAGAGCATTTTATTGATCATTTTTTACGATATTTTAGGTCATCAAAATCCATCCCCTAATAATAACCCTTACAGATGACACGGTTTCCGGATAGATAGAAAATAGATAATGTATGTTGTTCTTGAACCACATTCAGTAACCGCATGTATTTGCGATTGCGTGTGCTTAGAGGGACCACGCGCGCGTGCGTGTGATGTGTTGTGTACATACGAGGTTTTCTCCCACAAATACAGGACGAGTCATTTCAGGTGAAAAAAACACATGATCTTCTATTCAATTACATGAACCAATGTTTCTCGAGTCATTTTGCAGAGAAACATTTCGTTACAGCAGTTTCTTCACGATTTCCCTTCGTCTACAATGTCCACAAGGTTGTGCTTACAGTAGGTCACGAGGTGATAATATTTCTATGTTCAACCGAATAAAAATCTACTTTCCTCGGAAAGAAACGTCTAAAAAAGCAAATTTGTAGATTGACGGACATTGAGATGCATACTATGACAACTCGGACGACTCTGGGCCTGGGCCGGGCCCGGTCCCTGCGATTTCGTCAGCCGGTCGTCATAATTTCTATTTCAAATGATCTACAAACAATAAAAGTATTTAGTATGTTTTATTTTTTTCCTAACTGGATGATCCTAATATAATACTACCAATATCCCACAAAGCAAGGCGGGTTTAGTCACTCTCACATATAAAGGTTTCGTATTTTTGCTTCATTCTTGAATGTTTCGAGTTCATAATAATAAGAACATCTAAACATTTCACAAAATAATTTGCGAGAAAGCGATTCATATCTTTCCAACGATAGGTAAACTTGAGCCTCAGAATTGCATTTGACTACAAAACAGGGTTCAGTTAGTTCATTCAGAATACATGATTCGACTGCCGTTATAATGGACCGTTATCGAGACTTAATTTCAGGTTTGAACTGAGAAGACAAAACTGAGTTGCAGAAACAAAAAAAAAAGAAGGTGTTGGAGAAGCTTTGATCCACGAGTATGCAGACGACGCCCAGTGAGTCATGTCTAATATAAAAACGATAAATCATGAAGGAAATTCCAAGAACGAAGACAGAAAATAACGCCTACTAAATCTGCAATCGTAGGTGAGTGTGTGAATGATGAACTTATGACACCATCTACCCTTACAAAAGAAACTTGATCTAAGTGTTCACTGTTTTAAACATGAGTATTCGTCACAAACTGATTTTCACGTTCAACAGAATATACCACGCTACATCATTTACGACATTCGTTTGATTTAAGGCAATGAGTTTCTGTGAGAAAAATAATCGAACTGTACAAAATACTATATCACAATTAATTTACTACGCACTAATATTTTTTTAATTCCAAGGCGTCAATATCTCGGGTGTATCTTTTTTAACCAAAGAGATTCAAACTTTGAAAATATCCCAAGAAATTAATATTGTACGTCCTAGTAATTTTCGCCGAAGGGCATTGTTCCGAACTACGAGAGCAAATGCGTATACGCTTAATCGAGACTTGGAAAATGGCAAGAAGTATTAGATCAAGCATAATGAGGATCACGGCAGTGGAACAATAAAATCTATTTATTTACATTATTTACTATTAAAGTACCTCAGTGTGCCACAATGTAATACAAATATTATTTGACAGACGTAATAAATTTCACTACATGACCTATTTCTTTGAGTATATATGCATGGCATCACTCCATCATTAGAGCCATACAACATATTGTCCTGACAATCTAATTACATTCAAAGACACCCATCTCATATGCAAGGAAAATAAACCCGGCCGTCTCCCAGCTTCCCGCAAGTCAACGACCCCGCCAGCGCGTCGTAGCGTCTCTTCGGGCAGGACACGCGTCGCGGCGAAGTCGGCCGCAGGCGGCAGCGGCACCGGCGGAGGCGCCAGCGTTGCAGCACGCGGCCGGAGCGCGAACAGGGCCACTATGCCTCCGCGCGCGGCCCGCTCGCGTGCGCTGCAATTAGCGGCGGCAAGCGGCCGGAACCGAAGGCGTGAGCCCCACAGCCGCCCGCACCTCCGCCTTTGCAAATGCCACCGACATAGCCCCCGCCAACGCTTCCACCATCGCCATCAGCCATCACCTCCGCTATCGCCTCGATCCCACCGCAGGGGGAGGAGTCAGACGGTGGCAAGACCTGAGGCTCTTGGTGGAGTTGGAAACATTCACCCGGACCTGAGTTTTTCGCGGTACTCACGTCGTTAGTGAATGTGCACGCAGCGAGAAGGCGGTGCTAAGTTCCATGTTGCCGAGCTCACCCGGTGACCCACCGGTTGGGCCCCTACCCTCAGACCTTTGGGCAGGATCGGGCAAGGGACTTGTTCCCAGACCCACATACGAAAGTCCGACGTGGAGCACGAATGCCCCTGTCAGGTTGCCTAGATTCTGGCGTTACTCACGTCGGCAGCTTCCAGGTGGAGGCTGTGAGGAGACGAGATTGGGGGCCTAGAGAGTCACCCGGTCCGGGCAGCCCTCAGATGGGCTCTTGGTTTCGTCGTGGCAGTGCCCGACACTGACGGGCAATTGAGTAGGTATTCGGCCCTTCGTATTGTGAATGACACTTAATTCGTCTCCGATGCTAGCCTGAAAAGCTAGTAGCTCCGAGCTGGCAGAGCGGCCTCGTCCAGGCTTAAGTGGAGAGGAGCCCGTGATAGGTTCTCCGGGATCCGAATTCCAGGCTGACGGTGTACTTGTGCGCTGGGGAAGTGGGTGCGGAAAAAGGCACAAAGCCTAGGCAGACCCTAGGGAACAATCCCCCTGATAGAACAAGATTTGTGTGTCGTTTTCCTTGCAATGTCCCAATATATGTAGCTGTGCGACAATGAAAAAACTCACTTCCTAGGTTGAGAAGACCACAATACGGCGTGGGGATATCTTCGTGCTAACCATACGTACCCCCTTAACCCATGGCCGCGAGGCCAAGACGCTGCTGGTAGGCCATGGTCCGTATGCGGGCTGTCGCGCCCAGTACTGACAGACAGTAGCCCACGCAGGGATCACTCCCCATCCGCTACAGCCGCCTCCAACCACACCATCGCCCCGCCCACGTTTCTCTGCGTGCGCCCTCCAGGAATAGATCGACGGCCCCGCTGCCGCCAGACAACGGCACGGCGCGCGGCGGGTGGCGTGCGTTGTAGAATCGAAAGCGCTTTTTGGTGGCCCGAAAAAGTTTTTATGGCTTCCATAACGTGGCGCAAGTCCACTGGTAAGAGAAAACGATTCCGGCATACAATGATTTTATGTGTTCTTGTTTTATCGATGTATACTTTGGATGTGAGACGCTGTTGTGAAACAGTGTCGTAAAACACAAACTCAAAGAGATCGGAAAGAGTTACGTACAGAACTGTACAGTTTGTGTAAGAGAAGTCTGCGTAACGTCCGTTTTCGGAGATCAATGTAAAGACTTGAGGCGGAAGTTACTTTAGAAACTAATGTAAAGCAGCGATTTGAAATTTAAAATTTATTGTAAATCCAAAATATTATTGTAATCAAACAAATTCTTAAGATAACATAACAGCAACAGACTTTACCACCGGCACGGAACTGTAATTCGCAACAGTAAGCACTACATCGAATAATGATATTCAGAACTAACCTGTCACTGATAAGGATCCATGTATACAATTATTTAGCTCGAAATGGATTGCATGTAACGTAAGTGAGCTTAACTCATCAGAGGTGGACATAAGACAAAAGACACGATAGTCTTCTCGCTAATTCTGCATAACAAATCGTCGGGTTTACGGTACTTCGATAGCATACAATTTTCTCGCGGGTGTATCATAATTAAATGGCAATTTGTCATTTGTGACACGTAGGGTAATTAACACCGCTGAGGAAGAAAGAACGACGCGTGGTGGCGCACTCTCGTCTTTAATGGACTTTTTGTTGCGCGCGAGCTGTCAACGCAAATGCTTCACCTGTAGAGAAGAGGTACGGTCCTCACAATACAATGCTTTCTTGCCCCATTCATACGATGTAATTCTGAAAACTTCCGTCAACTATTCTCCTTCGGTAACACAACCTATTTCTAGTTAATGGGCATACTTTTCGTCCATTGAATTTGCCATGTGGTGCAGCAAATTTCATCTTTAATAGTTTAGTTTTTCAAATTTAAGAATGATCCGAATTTTTCAGACGGTAAGGAACAAACCTCGTACATGATTTGAGGATACTCACGTGTGCACTGTAATTTCATGCGTACTAATTAGGTAACGGTAGAAGATTTATAATAATGTAATTAATGTAATTTATCGGATAGTAAGATACTTTAAAACAATAATGGATGCCAAATCCAATTTATGACCAACAAGTTCCAAAATGGAGTTCAAGCACATATTTTTTATAGAAATGAAAATATACAACTGTTCTAACTTCACCGTTTGGCATATCCTCAGTTTTATATTAGTTTGTTATGCAATTAGGGCGATCAGCGTGGTTCCTAACACTATTAATTTGGCATCAATGTTACGTAGTCTTTAAAAAAAATGTTTTTTTACTCATTCACGAGCAAAGACAAGTCAAGGCTGCGATGAAGAGAAGATAGTAGGTTATTTTATTGTTGTTTTTTGGGTTTTTGTTTTGACGCGAGCTCTTTTGTTCAGAGAATTACTAGTTAAATAATTTTGGTTGAGCCTCTTACCAGTAAATAAACTTGGTAATTATTACACATGTTATCATTCCTAGTAGCACTCAGGCAAGGAAACACAAAATAGGAAATGGAGATATCTTTCTGAATCGCGCCAGTAGACGAGGGGCCAGAACCAAACTAATGCAACGGACAGGCGAGCACGTGGTGGAGCGGCGGCGCCGTTCGCTCGCCGCGTTATTTACGACGTGTCTGCGGGCGGGCGGGCGCCTTTCGGCGGGCCGTGTGCCGCAGCGACGCACACGGAACGACGACGTGCGGCGCCCGAGATGGAGCGCGCCGCGCGACAGACGAATGGGAGGCCGGAGGCTGGCGGCGGGGGCCGGTGGGGGATTAGAAGGGAGAGCGGGGAGCAGACGAGGGGGATTCACAGGTGTGTGTGTGTGTGTGTGTGTGAGGGGGGAAGGGGAGGATCGCTAGGACGGGGGTGTGAGTGGAGATGCCGGGGCATCAGATCCGAGGGGCAAACGGGATTCGGGGAGCACACGTTCGCGAGGGTGTGGCGAGGGGGGAGAGGGAAAGGTGCAAGGACGAGTTCAGAAGCCAGAGAAGCGAGCGTCGGGGTGGGGAATGTCAGACGCGGGGAAAGGGCGAGGAGGGTCCAGGAGCAGAGGTAGGGGACAGGGAGAAGGAAAGAGTAGAGAGAGGTGAAAATACGACGGACATCAGCGTCTGGTGATCACGCCTCAAAGTCGAGATCACGCGTGAGCAACGTAGATACCGCCAAGAATGAAGAGACACGGGAGGGCATTACACGATTAGCCAGATATGATAGCTGAATATTGCCTGATCAAGTAAGATATAATTGGCGCTCCAAAGACGTCTTGTCATTTCCATGGAGGCAAGCAATCAAAGTTGTGAAACAAACATGACATTGAGCGCTGCAGCTACTGTGAATTGTTTTGTACAAGTGTACATTATACACTTTAATCGGAGAATAAATTTGTTTAAAAATCTCCGAATGAGGTCTGAAGGCTACATGGCCATAGGTAATTAAGTGACGTCTACGGATGGTACGGATGGAAAATATGAATGCCTCTTCTAAAACAGTGACCGAAGACGACATCGTCAACCGTTTTTAAATATTGCAGCCACCAGACAATGAAACTATACGCCAAAGCCTCATTGTACTCAACGTATCGAAATCAGAATTCCACCGCGCGCCTATCACCGCGCCCTAATGCCGTCAAAGAGATTTGTTTTTGTGTTCATCACGAAGCTTAAAGTCAGACCAACAGTACCGTACTTTTACATTTAACGTACCACTCTATGTTCGGTAGAAATTGCCGGGAACCCAAACGAGTCGCTCATTATTTGAGAACTTTTAGGAGGTTGAATTGTAAGACGTCACGTGAAAAGTCCTTATTTTGTTCTTCAAACGAAGGAACATCAGGCATGACAGCAGGCTTGTCGTAAGCGGTGACGCACTGAGTACGAGAAAATAATCGCAAAATCAGGTATGCGAAATGCCGAAAATATTTATCAAATAATTGAATTTTTCAGTAAATATTGAAACTGTTCCATTTTTCCAGTCTTCTATCTAACGAAAACTTTAATACCTCTCACAACACCATACTTAGATTTCTGTCAATTTATGAGTATATTCGAAATTCGTAATACAGATTGTAATTGTCAATATTTTGAAATTAAATTGAAAGGTAAAAACTGAAACTACAGAATACGACAAACACTATTTTTAAACGTACTTGAGATGATGCGAGATACAAGGTCTAAAAACATACGGAACAGACTACGATCGCGGATCGACCACTACAGGGTGAAGTACTACTTAATTTGTCAAACCTACGTGAAAATCCGTGGAGAGGCAGGTGGATACGCATGCAGGGGGACAGTGACGCATCGCCTGTGGGAGAGGAGGAAGGCACTTAACGAGATGATTGCGAGGGCGTAACTGGCATTTTCCAGGAATATATTGCCTGCAGGATACGTCGGAATGGACTGGGGGAGTGCAAATGGCCAGTAGCTCACAGGAGGGGAACTGGACATGATATTAGTGAAGGGGTGGTAAACACATTGGACAGAGGGCGTGTTCATAGGTGTCGGTTCTCTACCGCGCCCAATCACCCTTCTTCGATTGTACCTGAACAATCATGAGCGCTGAAACTGAAGTAAATAGCAACTTACGTTGAAACAGGCCAAAGAAAATATATGAAATGAAAAACTATTTTATGAGAAGGTTTCTTGATAAAGTGTGTAACGGGAAGCGGCGAAGGAGCAGACGTCGCGACCGAAAGCACATGATCTATTTTCACCTTCAGGACACGCATTGATGCGGGCTATAAGTCTTCGCTCCACGACTGAACAAATTGCCTTGTAGAGATAGATACACAGGAACCACTGATACCCAGCGTTCTGATGCGCTTTGGAAGTACATTCTTCCCCAACACTTTAATTCCAGCACCCGTTGTACGGTATATTTTAAGAACGCGAGAAGAATCCAAGAAACTAGCGTAAGTGTAATATTTGGGAAATCAACAATTTTACTGAAAATGGACCTTTGACCGTAGAATTTATTTTGTTACGTTTTATACTGACAAAAAGTTTAAAGAAAAATCTGAGCCTTTTTTGTTGATAAAATCTTGTTTATATGCATTTGGAAAACTGAATTTTTGTTATCAGGAACCCACTTTCCCCAAATCTTGTATTTTCGTGAAAATCTTTGCATCGATTTTTTGTAGCATTTCTGATCTAAGTGTACGAGAAAGTAAAAATAATTCCAATGTTACCAAAATAATTAATTGACAAAAGGAATGAATTACTTGTGACGTTTCAAAGAAAGGTTTAGATTAGGGAGAAAATAAATTGATAAAATTATTACGACAGAGCTCAGTGTGCTCCAAAAACAAAAGAAGCAAAGGCAAGAGTTTGGCTGGCAGGTGCACCGTCTGATTTATCTTCACCGAAAATCCGTATACATTCTATAGCTTTCTTAGAAATCTTCGTGGTTTGATAATGTCATATTACAAAAATATTTTTTTAAAGTATTTATTCCCCTTAAAACCTAGGATTGTTGCTTGAACCCTATTACAAAAGGCCCAAAAAGTAGAAAGAATAATGTTTCGAGTAACTCTTTCTGGAAATATGCGGAACTTGGTCACTATTTAATTGTTAGACTCTGCTACATACGGTGCAACGGGCGGTCAATTTCGAACCCAGATCCGCAGAGCACGCGCCAGACTGCGCGCGCAACATTTCATCCACTTCCCATCCGTCACGTCTTTGTCTCGGCGCGGATACCGACGACCTGCAGTCCATTGTCTGCGAGCGGCGCGGCGGCGGTAGCACTGGCGGTAGCGCCGACTTTGAGAAGTACCGGGCAAGCGCAGGGCGCCGCGTGGACAATTACACTTCGTTAGCAACCGCGCAATTAGCCGCCTTATGGCGAACGTGTAATCAAATTAGCAAACAAAACGCGCGGCGTGGCGTGGCGCTGTCTTGTTTCGCACTTCACGGCGGTTATGGACTGACGAATGCCAGGGGACTTAGAGCCATTCAATTCTAATGTGGTCACGTTCAGTGAAGTCCTTGTTAGTTTGAGAGCACTAAACCAGAGCAAATTACCATGGTAAAACGGAACTGCATTACTTTCAATGTGGTGGCAATTGTCTTATGAGGAATGCCATCTGCGAGTGTATAAAATAATCGACAAACGGTTCAAGTAGCAATATCGCTCAATCGCCACAAGGTTATCACGTTACTACTACAAAGAAGCTAAGCATAATGTAGACAATTTAGCTTAAATAGTAACCACATTGACTCCGCAAAAATAGAAATATTTAAATACTGCCAAACTTTATTATTTAATATTAATTTTAGTGTCAGAACGTCACATCTTTTCTAAAAGTGGCATTCTATCGTACTCATTTAATTTAGGAACAGAGAACGTGAACATAACTTCATTTCAATTTCATCGAATACAAAATATAAATTCACAAAAAAAATCGTAAGCCTGGAAGTCTTTCTCGATTTACTGAAATTTATTTCATTTGGCCCTCGCGACACTCCGCCAAAAGAAGGCAAACGAAATTCAATCAAGACGAAAGGACCTCTTGTTTTCATAAAGTAATTCCGACCGAGGCAGCGGAGCGGTCCGGCGCGGCGCGGCAGCGGGGACTGCGGCGGCGTCGAGGGATAGATGGATGATGGAATTATTTTCTTGCGCGAAAGAGGCCCCCGCGCGCGAACGTCACAATTCAATTAGGCCGTCGCGAGATGTAATCAACTCACCAATCTGCGAACGGAACATCGCCTGCACCGAGCTTCGAAATCCGATAATTACGCCCTGGTTCCCGGCGCCGGCGCCGCTGCCGCCGCGACGAGCGTCGGCGAATGTTTCGCCTCCGAAGCCTCCGCCTCCCCCCCTCCCTCCCACCGATCCACCCGCCGCCGCGCTCCCCACCCGCAGTCGCTGTGTTCGAGAACCGCCACTCTCACGTAATTCCCGTTCCAGAGGTCACGTCTGTACCGGGCGCAATCCGAGTGCCAGAACTTCGATTGGGTTTTAATTTCCCACTTCAGTTGCTATTCACCCTATCTGATCCTTTCCAAGCAAGCATCATTGTAGAAATCTCCAGGTTTTCGCAATGATTACGCATTTTACAGACTGTTTTTTAATACGTGTATCATTAATATTTATTTTCTTTTTGTCAAGGTTGTTTAACTTCATTCTTTACATATTGAGTAGTATTTGAAAGAACACACGCAACTCACGCATGTAATAGAAATAAAGGGATTTTAATAACAGGACTTTTCTCATTATATATTCACGATGATACTGTCACCACTTCAATCTACTGGCATTTCGATTTTCTCAACAATAAAAAAAATAGTGGTTATTTGCATATATCCCAGTTTGCGCGTAGATACATGCTAGCAAAGGAATGGACTGTCGTGCAATGTGGGAACATCTTGATACACACAAACTGCCAGTTACTACGATATTCGTGATTTTTTTCAAGTAACGTCCAGTTTGTCTCGCAGCTAAAATGTTTCACTGTAACAAGTGATATTAAATGTTACTGAAACAATCAAAATACCGAAAGGGTTTCTAGACGACCCTACACAACTCCCCATTCCCTTGCAAGATTCCCAGTATTTACATAAAAACTACTTAACTAGTATAGTAGAGTTGGTTAAGTACACTGTCACCAAACAAGTCACGCCCTCCAATGCTATTAAAAAATGCAAAGGGTAATTCTATTGTCTATTTATAGCACATTCGCATTTCAGCTGCACGATTGTGGTAAGCCACTAATATTGGCAGTCTCTCAAAGGGCCGCCCTGGGGAGGGGCAGTCACTCATTTCAATGCCGCCAGTAGCTCTGGAGCGGACAGTGATGCGACAGGGAGAACACTCACCCAGAATTTCGAGTGAGCCCTCGAGAATGCTAATACGGTGAGAAGGGGCGAGTGACTGCCACTCAAAATGTTAATTCAGTCACAGATTTTTAAAGAAGAGTACCTTAATATCAAAGTTAAAAAACGCGAAAAGAAACTTAAATGTTCAAAATGGATTTACGAAATATTAGCTACTGTTATTAGAATAGGAAATGAGAGAAGTACGTGACACCCAGAGCGCATGGAAAAATATTTTTGTTTTGCACGAAATTAGTGAAAGAAATGTATAAACTAGAATTTCGGAGTTCTTGTCAAGTTGTTCCATATTACTCAGAATTATTAATTATAAGACATCCCCGTACGTAAGAACAAGTCATGGACTGGTTCATAAAGGCGTAGTCCTATGATAGACTACGAGCACTTTAACATTAACGGTAAATGAAAAATCATTGCGTAATCTAGAGGTGGTAAACAGTGTTATCAAGATGATCAAAACATCTACACAAAATTGTCAAATTCCGAGCGCAAACCTCTACCATCCGGTCTTATACTATCAGCAAAGATGATGTAGCAGAGGATAGGACATCCAACCTCCAAAACCGACATCACAAAATATACGAATCGTGAAGTAGTCTCAGAGTAGCCCACGTTATTAATGACACCATGTGTTTTCGACAATATTTCGACATCGGTAATCACACTGGAACAATCGTCTTTCTTAACTACTCTGGTGCTCTCGCCGTCAAGAGACCTTTCGGGAGAGAGCCCCCCCCCCCCCCGCGAGGGGTGGGGGCGAAGCTTTAGGAGGCTGTCAATAGTAATGGCGGGCTTTGACACGAACACGGCCGATCAACGGACGACACACATTCCCGATTACCTGGTGGAGCTTGCGCAAGCTTCCCTGGGCCACAGATGCATTGCCCTACCATGTATTCCTGTGCGAGTCTTGACTCTATATTCACGCAGTTTAATGGTGTAATACAAAGGAAACAATGCCCAGTAATAATAAATTCAAAATAGACAATAACATGATACGGGATAATCCATAATATAATTTTCTGCGACGCCGAGATTGCATCAAAGTTTTAGCCACTGACGCAAGATAGAATCTTTTATGGGGCATTTTGTTTCTTATGGTTTCAGGATTCTCTGCCAAAAAATCGGATACGACTAATAAGCAATAAAAAATTGAAAAACCGATTGGGTCGCTATAAAATGTAGAGCTACTGGAACGACATCTGGCGGTAAAATTCGATAGTCTTCAAGGCACGCAATTCAATTTCGCAGTTTGAGTGCCTGGATTTTTTTAAATTTAAATCTGTAAATTTACTATCTGTTCTAAACAAGAGCAATAAGTAAATATACTGTTAGAAATTACAAACTTGCATGGAAAGCTCACCCACTGGTGATCTTCCTTTATCATATTACATACTTGTAATGTTGACAAAACATTTGGTGTTAATTTTATTACAGTATTATCACTATTGTCATTTTAAAATCTATTTGGCAAATCCAATGGTTTGAACTTTTTCAGCCTTTTGACTTCTAAACTATTGTCCAGTAAGTTTATGGCTAGTGACTGGAGAGGAGACAATCGCTCTACCACGTTTGTGCCGGAAGTTGGCGCCGTGAGCACGTCCGGGCAATCGCACGCTTCGGAACTCGATATCTGGGGAGGCAGAAGGATTAAATTTACCTGGCCACGGCAAGCGCTAGGGATGTATAGTCCGATTTCCATACAGCGTATTTTCAAGGTCACGAGCTTCAAGGAGACTCAAACTCTGACGCCCAAACAGGAGTTGCAAAAGGGAAAAGTTAAAGTCGTAACGAAGCTCGCGATTGGATGACAGTATATCCTTCTCCTTCCAGATGTGATCTTGAGAGGAGACTACATTTAAATCGGACTATACAACGTTGCTGATTAGGGTACTGAAAAGTAAATATACGGTCAGATTCAACTACATCTACTATCAATTAACAACATAAAGCGAAAATATTGATTACGAAGGACATATGTCAAGTAGAAAATCATTTGGTAAAATGAAATAAATGAGAAAAGGATACAGAATATAATAAACATACGACCGATCGAGGTCAACCCGAAGGAGGTAAGCTTCCTCTTCCGTGGCAGACGATTGGAAGATGCCCATACGGATGGGCTGCCCGCACGTATGTGCAGTTTCTGAACCATGCGAGGAGCTAATTTTTGTTGTTGGTATAAGGCGTTGATTCCGAAACGCAATGTGTCTAAACTACCATGACAAATACCAGGAGAACTAAATTCGATTCCTTAGTGGGACATGGCAACCAGAGACAACAGTGGCATATATAAAATTTCACCTGGTGCCCCCTTCAGGATTTCCCTAAAATCATTTCGTTGTCCCCTAGAGAAATTTAGTACTGGAGAAACTGAATTGTATTGTAGTAATTATTATAATGAATTAATATTAAGATGAGAATTTCCTGTCATTTTTGACTGTTTATCCCTAGTATCACATTAAAAAATTGTAGCCATCACTGCACGTATAGAAAATCATACACGTATGCACAAATAGAAAATCATCCGAAAGAATACAAAAGAATCTGGAAGAAAGATATACTCGAAAGGAAACAGGTTGTTCAGCCCATATTTTTTTTTTTTTTTGCAGGTAATGGTGGTGAAGCATAACAGACTGATATTAACTTATTTCAAGATGTTCAATGACAGTCTTCAACAAAAGTTCAGCCTACAAGTTACAAGAATATCTAAAGTAAGTAACAATGTATCTCTGATACTAAGGCATAACATTTTTCATCATTCATCGTACCGCTCTGACACAAAACTGAAGATACGATTATCGGCGTTATTTGCAAAAGAAAAGCATCAGCAAACATTTATGATGATCGCGCACATTCCACTACGTTAATGTGATTGCAATTCTGAATCATTATAAGAAATAAACTTGTTACAATATTCTTTACATTGATACGGCCCAATCTTGAAATTATTTGCTAAGCGGAGAAGACTGTAACTAAAATGTAATTAAAAATATATGCCGTATGTTCCGTCGGTGTATTTCACAGATATGACTGCAATCAACAGCCGCCTTTGGCTAGTGGACAACAAGGCACAACGGTTCATATGAAACCGGTTCCTCACCCTGCACTGCTTCTAGAATCAAGACATAGATAATTGCTTCTCGGAAGTCGCATCGTTCATTAGTAAACAAAATTATACTATAAAATCAGGACGACAATGTAGTATGGGATGATGAACCACGGGATTTCCCATGGTTGTGTCTTATTAAAGTTAAAAATATGACAAAAAAGAAATTGCTTTAGCTCTGAATTCTCTAAGATTGCATTTGCATGACTATAAACATTACGACCCACAAAAGCATGTAATTCGATATTCGTAAAAAAATGCGACAAAAATAATGGTGGTCGTCGTGGTGGTGATCCAAATCTTCAAATTAAAAATGCCTTTTTCACTCCTAACTAAGAGCAAATATCGATCGAGCAATACGAGTTCTGTGAGACAAAATGGATCTTCATGCACTTCCGAAGAGCTAAGCGATTGTTATATCACCACCTCTGGCACTTATTTGTTCGAAACGTGCAAAACAGCTGTTGTCTTTATTTACTAAAATATAATAAATAATTGTCAATGTCACATTGCCTCTACATTTGATGCTGCAATTAGAGTACAAAGTGGTTGAAATAATTAAAACGTTAATTTGTTCAGTGTCAGTTATTCCTCTCAAAATAATTGAAATAAAAAAATATTTACCTATTAAAGGGTCTTTATTGTAATAAATGTAGGCAATTTGGCACTCTTGTCACCCGGTTTGTTGAGAAACAACTTCTCTACAATATTCGAACTTACGGTGCCACGAGTGAAAAAGAGCATACTATTCATAGATACATCGTGGTGCCTGGGCTTTAAAGTTGCGACAGGTGCCCCTTGCTAACCAAAGGACCATGTTCTGTTCTGATGTACACACACATGCTGCTTCCAAGCAGGGCAACCAAGCAGTAAAATTCTGCACATTTACTAACTCGTGCGCGGATGCGCTGATTGCTGCAAGGGCAAAGCGACGGCAGTGGAGGCACGACCGCGTTGGGGATGGTACATGGCGGTACGTGGCATTAATGGGGGGGGGGGTATGGGGATTGTGCTGAGTCTGTTCCCTGGTGTAGACGGACCTGGCTGTCGCTGTTGGTAATGGTAGGTGGTGGTTGTGTTAACAGGGTTGACTCTGACTGCGTTGGTGGCGGTGGTCTGGCAGAAACGGCGCTGGAGGTGGCTTTGGTGACGGTAGATGGTGGTACGTGGGGTTAATGGGGGTAATGATTGTGATAGCATTGATGGTGGTGTGGGCAATGGTAGATGGTGGTTGTTGAGTTAATGGGCATGGTATTGGTGACGATTGCTTGGTACACAATGGCGCTGGAGGAGGCGTCGGTGATGGTAGAGGTGTTAATAAGGGTGTTGATGGTGATGGCGTTAGCACTGGGGTGGTTGCGCACACGGCGACAGCGTGGAGGTGGCGGCAGTGGTGACGGGCGGCCTTGACGACAATTAGCGCAAACCGGAACGGGCGGTTGGTTCCCCGGTGGCGAGCGGCTCGGGCGGCGCGGCGGCGAGACGAGGACGCTGAACTCCTTACGCGCTCTGCGTGTTTGGACGGGCAAACACGGCCACACGTGGCAGGTGCTGGCAGGCCGGCACTGCAGGTTTCAATTAGATATCGAGTACACACTATGCACGAGGGGAGGGCGCGAATCTAGAAATTCTCGACAAAGAGTATTCCGATGTCTACGTTTTGATATTCGCATGGTATTTTATACGGAAATCACCAGCATCGAAACTCCTTGACATATTTTAAATGACCTATTGGAATAAAGTCAACTGTTAGCTCTTGTGAATATCCAGCCATTCAGAACATGATTATTTCATTCTAGTCGCAACCATCGAACTGTAGGTATCAATAATACCTGTGCTTTGTAATTGGTGCCCAACACAAAAATTCGTTTGCATTCCATCGTATTTTGCAATATAGCCGCCATCACGTATGTCTATTTTAATACGTCTACAGTTAATGTTAAAATTTTCATAATATTCAAAGTAAACATATCATCTTTGCACCTGGCAGATGCTTTTTCAGATGGCTAGTAGGGTAGATATAATTACCATTCCCTGGCATTCATCCATTTCATTTGAATAATCAATGAAGTTTCCAGCGGATTAATCCTCTTAAACATTTAAATATTTAGCCCACTTATGTGGTTTGGTTTATGGACCCAGTATATTCCGCAATTTCAAGATGATTTGCGAATATTTCAGTGATGAGACAGGTAGCACTCAGTCACATTAGAACGTTGAGGCAGAGTGACCTGAATGAGGTTCCGTTCGCGGTTTCCCTTCACTGCCATCAACAAAAATACCGGCTCAACAAACACTGCCTAAATTGCGATGGTGGGAACTCGTATAGTAATTTGAGCGGTGTCCCGAATCTTGCTCAGCGGTTAGCCACTCTACCGAATCCTTGTCCGCATCCTGCCCGCGGTTCTAACAATCATTTTCTTCGGTTGATTCCCACGCTCACTACTGGATACGCACAGTCTCCCTACTTCACGTCAAACGAGCAGACACTAGAGGACACACCTACACAACATTAGGGTCGCAAAACAGATCCGTACCGTGGTATGTTTCGTCATACAGGCGAAAACATACTGTGTTCGGCCCTGGCATTACTGATGTGGCGAGAAACACTGCCGATCTCTACAAGACAGCATATAATAAAACTGTGGAATCGCAATTCACATCTCCGAAAACCATAAACACTCGCATGAGACACAAAATATCTACCCAAGGTGCGAGAACAATTCCAAACACACTCCTTAAACACGCAAGTAGGTAGGTCGGTCAACATCCGTGAACCGAGGGGCTGTGTATCTTACCGGGCGGCACGACGCGATTATTTGCCGTCTTCAAACACCAGCGCCGTTCCTTCTCCGCGCTGCTCACCCCGCGAGCTGGCGCGGCGTGTACATGGCCGGAGAAACCGGCGGCGTCGAAAGTTCCGGCGACGGCGGCGGCGGGCGCTCTCTGAGGCGCCGGCGTCGGCGGCAACTCCCGCGCACCCACGCGCACACAATGGCGCGGCAATAAACGTCACCGTTGCACTATCGCTGCTGCGGAACCTCGTCGTTCATCCAGCCGGCAGGCAGATGTGGATCACCGGCCGGAGAAACGGCCGCGGCGAAGAGAACGACGCCGGCGTCTGCGCAAAGCACGCGGAGAAAGCCGGCGGGGCGGCTACTCACACATACGCACACGCACACTGCCACGCACAAGCACGCGGGTGGCCACGCACCGGCGTGCCTCGCGGCGCCGCGAGAGAGGGGCGGGGCGGGCGAAACCCGTCAAGGAGGACGCAGTCGGTGTCCGGGCAGGCAGATCAAATGCGGGCGGGAAGCCCTCGCGCGCAAGGCACGCGAACCAGCTTACAACCGCACTGGAGGACGGCAAAAAGGGCCGAGGGTAGCCCGGCCGCTTATGAGCGCGCGAGGGACGGGGGAGAGCGGGGAGAGCTGGGCTCCAGCAGCGACAAAAGGAGAACCGCGAAGCGCGGGCGGACCGGGTCCGGCCGCGAAAAAAAGACTCGCACGACCACTCACGGCACCGTTACACTCTCGGACGTAACACGAAATTAGGGCTGGCGCTGTCACTCGAGGCGTGCTCACTCAACTCGCTGTTCACACACGCGCGCGCGCATTATGCGAAAGCCGTCGCGAGGCTCCACGTGTCAGGGCGACTGGAGGTGACAAGGTAGCTGGATGGACGTCGAGGGCCCAGCGACGTCAGACGAAGCGAGCTCGTTGAATGGCGCGTTCACCTGCTTCACAACAGCTGGAGGGCAAACTGTCATTCGGCGAGGACACCCACGTTAAGTGAAATCCAAAAGACAGAGTTGATGAGAGTAGTGTTAATTGTAAGGTGTATCCCACAGACACGTCTATTAGATGGCGTGACTGGAAACAATACTTGATGGCGTACCCTCTGGAATCAAGACTTGATAGCGTATCATCT
Source organism: Teleogryllus occipitalis (assembly GCA_011170035.1). Taxonomy (NCBI): domain Eukaryota; kingdom Metazoa; phylum Arthropoda; class Insecta; order Orthoptera; family Gryllidae; genus Teleogryllus; species Teleogryllus occipitalis. Next base: position 24,105 of record BLKR01015065.1, on the reverse strand, counting down.
GGGAGCAAGTCTATTTCATGACGTGTCCATTAGAACCAACACTACTAGATGGTATGTCCACTGGAAACTACTCTAAGATACTGGATAGTGAGTTCCTCGGAAAATCTTCTACACGATGAATCCACTGGAACGTCGTCTTGAATAAGAGATCACTTGAATGAGAGCGATCGTATCTGCCAATGACGAAGGCGCTGTCCTTTGACCACATGAACCGAGAAGGCGGCCTCCCCGGAGGCGAGGAGAACGGAGGCGAGCGGCGTCAACGCTCCGCAGCCTAGCACCGACTGCGCCTCTTGGTGGGTCGCGGCGAGCGCCTAGGCGAGCCAGGCAGGCACTGTGGTCGTTGCACCGCGGGCGGGCGGGCAGGAGAGCTGGAGCGCGGGCGGGCGGGCGCGCGCGAGAACGCTCGCGCCGCGGAAGGCAGGAGCGAAGCGGAGCAGGACGTTCCCGTCTGCTGACTGGCGCCTCGCCCGCCGCCGCCACCGGCGCGCGCGGGGCCGACGCGGCACGGCGCGCCGGCGCGCGAGCCAGAGAGAGCAGGAGGCGGCGGCGGCGGCGGCCTGGGGCGGGAGGGGTAGACGGCGGCGAACGCGGCGGTTGAAGCCCGCGGCGAGCGGCGGAGGCGGATGCTGACGGCGGCGGCGACGCGGCGGAATCGGAAGTGCAGGAGGAAGCGGCGGAGCACTAAACAGACTCACTGAAGACGCAGGGAGGAAAACAAAAAGCGAAACAACAGGTAGCAGAATCAACATGATGTACTGGTGTTGAGTAGAGTAGTGGCAGTGAAGATAATGCAATAGAATTTTTGATAAAAAATGACAAATTCTGTGCAAGTGCAACAGCGAAAATGAGGGTTAGTGAATAAATAATTGATTCCGGAGACATCTTCCTAGCTACATTGGATAGGGCCAACACAAAGAATCCTTTCCATGAAATGATATATACGATTTACAAGCTTATTTTTAGACTGTTCGCCGTTTACAATGGAACGATGTCAAAATATCAGATAAACCCCTGACTAGACATCACTGAAATTAATTCCTAGTTTAGAAAGTTTCCAGATTTGCGAAATATTACTTTTTCTTTTATAATATTTCGTAAAATTGCATCACTTTAACACTCGAGTACAATTCACCCACAAAGAGATTTCATTTCAAAATTCCGGTAAATAATACGTTTAGCCATGAGAGTTACGTCAAATCACGTATTTTGCTCGTGCTTTTCGGTCGTTTCGGAATCCGTGATAGAAGCTTTTGCGGCGCAGCGCACTGCTAACGGGGCCGCCCACACGCCGCTTCGCCGCAGCCCATTCATAAAGAGGCGCGTTCCCGCTGTCCGCAGCCCACGGGCGACGGCGAGATTCCGCGTCGGCGCTCGCGCGCGGCAAAACACACGCCGCTCCTCTCCACATCCACACGCCCTGGCGCGCTGCTCGCCCCTCATAAATTCTGCAAATGCATCTCTGATGAAACGTCATACACTGTAGTCGCATGTTTTCTCGTGAATGTTTCATTTATTCCTTACGCGTGTTGCACCACCTACCACGTCGAAAGAAGTCTGGAATTTTCACGGTCGGATTATTTCACTTGTGCAGACATTCGCATGCATCTGTCTCCTCCAAGCACTGATATCCGTTTCCCTTACAGAGATCCATTTCAAGTGAAGTGAATAATTCGATGATACTAAGTTGCTGCCCTTCAGTCAGATCGGCCAATGCTTTCATTCGATGATAAAAACATTAATCTACTAAGTGATTTCTCTGACGGTTTCGATATCATAAAGCAATCTCAGTAATGAATAATTTCCTTGAAACGACTGTTACACAAATTTGTCAATTGTAAAAGAAAAAGCCAAGTTATGCGACCACATTGTCTCTGTAATGGCCCAAAACCTCTCTCTGCAGACAGACTGCTATTCTCCCATCACGTACCGCTGGAATAGCCACTGCTCACAGGATGGATGGTACTTCATTGCACTTTACATGAAGTTCTTCTACTCACTTAAGGAATCACACAAAGAACTGCATTCTGTCACACAACAAAGACGTTGTTTTGAAACCGCTAAGACATTTTCCTTGTCGCTTCTGAAAAAGGTGATCTTTTCGGTAAACTCAAAAACTTTCGAAGACGGAAGTCCGAGACAACTTACGAAAACAATGATAAATTGTAATACAGAAAGAAGATTCAAGGTGAACTTACAAAGAAATACGCCGAAAGGATGGAAGAGATTTTTTGAGGGTCCGAAGACTTAAACAACTAAAAAGAAACTAATATGAAAGAAAATTGAAATAAGATTGCAGGAAACTCCCAGCTTCCATAACACATCGATTTCCCTATCAGGGCTAGAAAACTGAAGTCAATACATCTGTATTCGCTTTCCTGACAAATGATTCTGCACCGGCACCATCATATTCCATCAGCAGGACGAAGCGCGCAAATGCCCGATTGAAACGACTTTATGAACCAAAAAAGGAGAATGTGAATTTAACCTGTCCCGGAAAACGTGGACTTCGGCGAAAAGGCTGCTACACAGACATCACACAAAAGTGGGGCATGCGTCTGTTACTGACGAGTTTTTGCGGAGTAAATGAACACGTCGTCTGAAGGTGTGTGCCATTCACTGTTGGAAAGGCTTCTATAAGCCTCCATGAATTTGATGCATTGTACACATGACGTGACGCTGGACTGGTTTAAAAGAGCTTCTGCCACAAAAAAAATGCATTCTAAAGTTCAAAAGATTTTTCCTCCATCTTTTATAACAATATAATTTCGCTAAGAAATTTTCCTGAAAAACACCACCCATTCCCATTGAATGCCAGGATGGACTGGGAAATTAGGCAAAGCTCCTACAGACTTTGTAGCACACCCACAATTTCATATAATGCGTAGATCCCATAAATACACATTAAACAGATTGGATCACGAGGCTAAGCATACAGCTACTTGGGAGCAAAGCGAATTCAACAAATAAAACGCGCGAACCGTGGAAAAACAGACACAGAAAACGGGTGAACGATTTTTAAGAAGCACAACCAACACAACATACACACACAAAAACGGTAAAACAAGCACTGGAGGTTAGGCACGGAAAAACCGACACGCCAAGAAAAACAAAGCGCGCGCGACGGGACTCCGGCGCGGCGGCGTTCACTCGACGCCGGGACGCGCTCGGGGAACGACGTCGCGCCGCCAGGTGCGGCGCGGCGCGGCACTCGAGGCCAAGGGCGGGGGCGGGGGCGGGGTGCGAAGAGGGCGGAACAAGTGTGCTCGGCGCAACCACCGGCAGCGCGCCGCTATAAATAAGGCGGTGCGCCGCGCCGTGCCCCGCGCTGCGTCAAGCGCCGAGAATACGCCGCCTAAGAGAGAACGGCTATGTTTATCTGCGGGGCTAGACACTAGCTCCGCGCCTCGAGAGACACCGCCGGGTGATGAGGCCGGCTCCGAACAGAGCCCCTCCACACGACGCGCTCCGCGATGAGCGGGGCCGGGCCCTCGAGAGCGCGCCCGCGCCGCACAGTAGCTCGCTTATGGAGCACGGCGAGTAAACCGACCCACCATACTACGAGGGGGAGGGGATAACATTGAGCATCTCCCAGCAGTGCAGCCCGTAAGCACTTCCACATGGCGCATTCTCGACAGAAGTTTAAAAGTGGTCAGGAACGTTGTTGACGTATCATTTATGTGGAATTATATCACTTTTTATCACGTCTTATAATATGGTTTCTAAGGTTATCCATTGTGTGTTATATGCCAAAAACTCATTAAACTATTCACTCATAACTGATGTCCACTAGAATATATACGTGTGTACAATGTCTCCATATTAGTCTTTGACATAATTGTTTTGAATGAACCAAGCAAACAATTATCAACCATGCTAGAATACTCTCGAATGTTTGGTAAAGGCACGCATCCCCTTTTATACGTCTAAGGACTTTAATACATGCCCACTCGACTGCAAGCAAATATCACCAATAAAAACGATTAAGTGCTGCTGCTCGTACGTCGCATTGCTCAAAATCTCTTCGTTTCATGCACCAGTCTGCATCTTGAGAAAGATACTTGAAAATGTCACACAGAAGGCTGTGACTACTAGTAACGAACTACTAGTAAACGAACAAAATTAAATAAAACGATAAAGAATTTATAACTCATCCAATTTTGAAACGTTACAATTACAATTATCACAATTCTGCAGAGAATCCTGGACATGCTACCTAGCGTGCACCAGACGCCAGTGATACCAATTGCGCTGAATGTAGTGTAGGTGCTGGTTGCGGTCGACAGGTCTCTCCGTCCGCGACGGCAGACTGGACAACGAGAACAGCGCAACCGCGACCCGTTTAAACGCGTTGTTGCGTGTGCAGAGGCGCCGCGACGACAGCTAGGCCTCGTTCGTTGCATGCATCTGATTGTGGGGGATATTTAACACGAGGAATCCCACAATTAAATATATCTGTATTAAACTAATCGTAACTGAATTAAAATTAATAGTAAGGGAATATAAAACATGAATATTTTAATTGCTCACACTGGATAAGTTTAGTTCACACTCTATTCTAAATTAGATATTGTTAATGCTCATGGCACGAGAACTGGCAATTGCCGAAGTTGTGCAGCTTTTCTAGGGTAACACTAAAATTAATAATCATAATTAGGGGGCGGATTTTGATGACCTAAAACATCGCCAAAAATTATCAAGAAAATGCTCCTAAATTGCTTCAAAAATGCCCTAAAAGCAAAGAAAAATGACGTTAAAAATATTATCAAAAACAGTTCGGACGAACAACTCAAGGTGTTGGATACGTTACTGATGTAATTGAGGCTTCTTCCATTCATTTGGGTGAACTCAGCTAGCAAACTTTTCGTTTGAACTATACTTTACCACGAAATCTCTGTCTTTCGTTATCCCGAAATCGACCGAACCGGCAATGGCGCTGATATACGTCACAAGAATTACATACAACGGCTGTCAAAACAATTTCTGAGCGAACAAATCGAATAGGCTATTGAGTAATTCTGTGAAGAACATTTGGTGTATCTCGTAAATATTATTTGAAGCAAGTACCATTGAAAATGACATTAAAATCTATGAAATCAGCAACAAAATGCATTAAAAAGTACGGAAAAGGGTAAAAATTGACTTATTAGTCGAAATCGACAAAAATGCACAATAATGACATAAAAATGGGTCATTTCCTTTTGTCATAACATAAAATGAATTTCTATACTAAACGGCATTGTTCTAAAGTGAAAAAAAGACATTTCATTAAAATCCGCTCCCTAGTCATAATAAATAAAAATGAATTTCGAACTAGCAAAAACACTTTCTTAAATACTGAACAAGCGATTGATCATGTGCTTAGTACAATTAATACGATCGAGTAGCGAAGGTATTTCGTTTCCATTTCAATACATATCTCCACATGTTGACAAGAGAAACAATATATGATACATCGGAAAACTACAACAAAAGAATTCTAATCAATCGATCTCCAGCATTACGGAAAATTCCGCCGAGCAATTCCCAGAACGCACTCGCCTGTCGTCGGCGAGTTAGCAATCCCATCGTCGCCCTCGGGGGAGCAACCGTCCCGACAAATACCGACGCGACAAACACAAGCGAGCGTGAATTCCGACCTCCCGAGCGCATCGCAACCGGGCCCGGCGCGGGTCGACGAACGGCGCGCGCCGATCGGCAACAAAGCGCGCGGCCCGTTCGTCACGTCCCAAATGCTAATGAACGACGCCAGTTGGCGACCGTTTCCGCCCGCGATAGCCGTACAAAGGCCTCTTCCGCAAAGAGAGCGACGACGGGCGCGCGGTGCCGTGCAAGGGCGAGGAATGCGCCGGTGGAGAAGGGAGGGGGGACGATGCTCCATATCTAACAGGACCCAGCGCGGCATATCCATCTTGCCTCGCGACCTAGTTGGCACGAACGGCGCGTTGTTGTCGGACGGACGTCCTCGACAAATGACGCAATTGAAGTGAATACGGGTCCTTGGGAGAATTACTTGTTTGGGGCCGTTTTGTTATTGTTCCCTTGCCCTTCGCCGTCACCCCTCCCAATTTTTTTCTCTCCTCTTTCAGTTTCCTTCCCCCTCTCTGCCCGTATCTTCTTCTTCAGATAAAATTATTTAGGCGGCACGTACAGATACACACCCGTTATAATTTCTGTGGACTGTCAACAGAAGTAATGTTGAGAGAAGCTAATGATTTTCTGTCTCAGTGCTGTAGTCAGAATATTCTTTAGTTTGCAGCTCGACAAGTGATGTTCACTTATGAACATGAGGAGTTGAGACTTGACAAAACGTTTTAAGACAGTTTTTCGGAAGTGGTTACGAAATTTTGAGACATTTCACTTCCAAATATGGAACACGTTCATATAATTTATTTACGGGAAGGCGCTTCAACCTACCTACTCAGTAGCGGGTGCCGAGTTTTTTGGAGGGCAGGGATTCAGTTTAGACCTCCAGAAGTAATTTGGAAATAACATTTTTTTAATTGCTAGCATGAACGAAAAAAATGAATGAGGATATTTGTAGCACTGCTTTGGATGTGATGAGATATATGGTACTTATTTTGAACAAATTTAGTAAAATTACAAGAAATAATGGCTTGAGGGGGCCGTGGTCCCCGAGCCTCCAAACCCAGAATCCGACATTGTCACTGTACTTTTACGTATTATCATCACTTCTCGTTTCCATCATCATTGTTCCAGGTCACACTTCTTCATAGATTCGAAAACTCAGTCGCTCACAGCGACATCGAGGCGAATGCATACATATTCACTTGTTGGATGCCATCCTCCAGGTCGTGGCACATTTACGATGTCACTAGTTCTTCAATCATTAGCACTGTCATGGAGTATTACTTTAGGTACCGGTTTTTATTGTACTGCATCTATTCAGAGTGAAGCGAATGTTCAACCCAGACGACGCAACGACGACGACGCTGTAATCTCCCACACTCTTAGACCGTTTTATGCGACCACAAAGTCACATGCAATTTGCAGCCTCATTTTCTTTCCTCTCTCTCTCGAATAGACTAACAGTTCATACTAATAACGAGGCCTAATGCGAACCATGTACTTGCTAACCCAGTCTGCCACGTCGGAGACTGCTTTCCTTCGACGAGTAAGTAAGTGTTACAAGGTCGCAAATGAAGGAGCCAAGTCTCCAGGTAGAATACCACAATGAAATTATCTGATTGCGTGTACACCGCTCGCTCTTGTGATAAGACATCGATCGAGATCGTATGAAAATGAGAAGTATACAAATTTTCTTATTACAATGCTAAAAAGGTAGGAATCTTGAATTAAAATAAAGGTTATTGCCCTATTCCGCTTTTCCAGAAACATTCGAAGAACATTTGGATATTTTTTAGAAACACGTAATGTTCATTTTGTGCATAGGCATACGCACAGGACGGGGGAGCGGTATAGCACCTTGAAAATGTTGAAGTTGCTCCGTTGTCTCATGGGCAACATTTTTTTACGTCCAATTACTAATTTTCCCTTTTAATCTGACAATTTAGAAAATTGTTTTACATTTGGGGAAGAGGCTCTCCAAGCCATTACGCAATGATAAAAACATTTACCATAAAATCACTATTTATTTATTGTAACAAGAATTCTAGATATTCATGTTTTGACTTAAGTGAACTATGCTGCATTAGACACACATTCGTGCGCCAATGCAGTTTTACTACATTCGTTTACTAATTATTTATGCAAGAAACTACTTATTTTTGTGTACATGACATTCCCTAACATTATTACTTTTTCAGAGCAAATTTTAGAAGGTACACGCACACTGAAATATACGTCGTGATCTCTTTGACCACTCCGAACACCACAATCAACAGCGTCGTGATCTCAACCATTCTTCCAAGAGGGCGAAGCTCACGCGTAGGTGGGGTCGGCGGTCGGCAAACAGGCCGGAAAATTGGACGGGCGCGCGGCCTCAAATGCACTTGGGCAGGCGGAAAAGCGCCCTCGGCTGCGCTAACTGTACGCGGCGCTCGCGGCGGGCGGGTGGAGGCGGAAGTGCGACGAGAAAGGAAACGCAGGCGTCGCGCGCGGGACAGCGGCGTGGGCGGCGGCGGCGGCGTGTGGCGGGGGTAGGGGGGGGCGAGGCGAGGTGGGCGGCGACGGGGAAACGTAAGGAGGGATCGTGGGCAGAGCGCGCAAGTGAACGTGAATGCGGGGGTGTAAAGGTGAAGTCTGGGTTGACAGAAGGGATATAAAACATGGGACAAGGCCGAAAGACTTGCATAAGGAAAAATGAACTAACAGGCTTAAAAAGACATCAGCAGCCGAAGTCAACGACGAAATGGTTGTCCGGGAGACGCCGTGGTCTAGGCAGAGTTCCCAAGTGTCAGTCAACCACCTTTTTCAGTATATGACAGATCGCAATGTGAAGATAGACTCTTTCCCTATGTTTCAGAATTTCCGGAACATCTTGAACTTATTTCTCTTCTGAACTTATTTTTCTTATTATTGCGAAGAATATTTAAGATCACTATTTTACACAAAACTATTGTTTCAAATATGTAAGGATAAGGATAAAGGATGAGGGCAACAAGTCAAAGAAACCAGAAAATGCCATTTTCTCAACGAAGTAGGGTGTTGTCACATGCTGTCACACGTACAGGACGGGAAAGAAAATCCATGAAAGGAAACACAAAGATCCGGCGGAAGAATAAGAATTAACTATTCTCTTCTGAATTCCAAACAACCCCCTCCGTAATGTCTTTCCTCCCATTATAAGTTCCGGAGGTTGGGTTGGATACGTATCATATACATAACAGAAGAAAGATATGGGATCGGAGAGCCGAGGGCGATGGCGAGGGCGAGGGCAAAGGCAAAACGTGGAGAGCAAACAACGCCGAGAATGAAAACACGAGTGGCAGCGACGAACCTCCACTACGGACAACCCAAAGACAAGCAACCTCTTCTCAAAGAGAGAAAGCGAACTTTTCTCAGAAGCTTCTGATCTAATTAAGGCGAAAGTAATTTCGAGGGGTTGAGAGAATTGGACATCTCTCAGCTCCCGAAAGGTCTGCAGGAGACCGCTTCGATGTAGCAACAAAAGACATAATGGAAATCGGGCTACTCTCGCGCATCGGGCGGAAGCGGGAGACGCGGGAGAATGCGAGGCCCTAGCGGAAATTGAAACTGCGAGAGCTCTTCGTTTCGGGGCACTTTCAGAGGGCGAGAGTGCCAAGTTTTGCACTGAAAATCAAAAATCTAAAAGGCTCGGTGCGCATTGCTAAGGTTTTCATACCTTTAAACCCATTGAAAAAGGTACTTTAAATTGGCGTTGATCACAATTAATGAAGTAAATACCAAGCTGGATATCATATTCAAAAAGTTTTTTTTACATACTAGCAAAAATTATCAGTTATCCGAAAAATAATATTTTATGGCTGCAAGGGAAGTTAGTTCGTCGTAAATGAAAGATATTTTAAAATTACACACTAAATGTAGAGAACAAAACTTTTATAAAATATAAATCAAAAGAACTTTTCCTCTATGTGTTTGATTTTATTCGTTCTTTCTTTCTATCTTTAATTTCAATCAGGTTGCGGCAGAATGGTGGTTATGACACGTTTGCTAAACCAAGACAGGTTCAAAACTTTAGCATTCATGGGAATTTTTACCCAGTAATAAATAATATTCAGGGAGTTCAGTCTCCTTTCGAAACGAATACCATACTTCCAGATTGATGAACAGTAAACAGACCGATTGGGTTAATTTGCGGTTGAAGCATGGTGTTTCCCAGGCTATATTCTCACTTTTGTAATAGTAAGAACTCAACTGGACTTGCTAGAACCACAGAATGCTCTGAAAGTGGGGCAGTTAATATCGGAAAAAGCAAAATACAGGGCACATAATCTCCCGGTTCCTAAGCAGGGAAAACATATAGTTTAAAAGAAAAAAAAAAAAATTATGACTCCTTGTCCTAAAGATTATGGCTCTACTTCACACGTAAACTTTACCACATAATTTTAAATTATCTCTTATTTTAATTTTACATTTCGTCTACAAACTACATTTAATTGCTTCAGCAATACAGGCGCTTCTTGCAAATGGATTCTGAGGTGAAATAAAACATACTTTTATTTACATTTTTTATTTGGACTGAACAGTAATATATACGCCTCTCATAGATCTCATCTTCTCTAATTGCACCATCCACGGGAAGGAAGTGCGCACAGCTGAACGCGCGAGTGCCCAGAACGAGGAAAGAACAAGGAACGCAGAAATGTTTTCAATGATACTTCCTCTGAAAATATGACGAAGAAGAAGAGGGAAAACTTACGTAAAACCTGCCATCCACGGTGTGGTTTGCACAAACCCAAAATCATGAAGATACATTCCTTTCAATGGTTCGCCTTCTTTGGTTATTTACGAATAAAGTATATGATGAACATTTTAAGCAATGACATGGGGTTTTCCTGGAATATGAAGTAAAAAGGAATTTGCCAACAGATTAAAGTTATTTTCATTAAGAATATACAATACATACACGTCTCGTGGCGTGAAAATCACAACAAATATTGCAGGGTTAACAATTTTCATTTCAATAATTAATAATAATGAAAAAATTAATAACGAAGAATTAAATTAAAATTAGTGAAAAACAATAGTACTTGTGACAATGGATCTTATCAATTCTGTCAATGGATCAAACTTATATTCGTTACAAATAAAAGCTTGTCACAAATCACAGTTCTTATAATACATATTCCATTTCAAATTTTAATATCTGTCCCGAAGATCAGTGGGTGCTGCCCTTATCTTTCCTATTTAATAATTGGAAGCGCGTGGCGGAAGCGCGCGCAGTGGACATGATATAGGAGGAATACGTAAAGAAGAAGATACGAATGGGTAAAGCAGAGGAAGGGGGTGGTGGCGGAGGTGAAGAAGGGGCTTTGCCTCAGAATCTTATATTTTCCCTCAGAATCTTATTTACTGCATGTAAAAGATCCTCAAGCCTAAATGATGCCTCTGAGCTAAATTCAAATCGCCTGTTTCGTCACCCAAGTAATACCTTCTTTCTCCCATGGTTGGTGAAAAGAGTGTAACGAAATTTGCGTGGTCAGACGGAAGAGCAGGCCTCGGCCTGAGTCTCGCCACGTAAAATAAAGCAAATTCAATTCAATTCAATTCCCAAACCAAATAAGAATCCCTCATTAGTCGAACGTTATCGTCCTATCAGTTTACTCCCTACCCATGCAAAAATATTTGAAAAAGCTATCCTTACACGTTTAAAAACATTTCTGATTCAGACTAACGCAATTCCCAAAAAACAATTTGACTTAATCGAGAAAATCTTTATACCAATCATCAAGTTTTACGTTTGTCTGAATACATTCACTCAGGATTTCAAAATAAAAAACATACAGTAGGGATGTTTATTGACGTCGCCCGGGCCTGTGATAGAGTATGGCACAAAGCAATGATTTACAAACTAACAAAGATAGATACCGCATATTATCTCATACAAATAATATCCACCTTCCTTAAAAATAGAACGTATTAAGTCACCGTCAACAGTCATTATTCAAATTCAAGACCAAAAAGTGCAGGCTTACCACAAGGATCACCACTCTCCCCTGCACTTTTTAATTTATATGTATTTGACCTCCGAAAATTAGGCAACATATAAACGGCCCAATTCGTGGATGACACGGCAATTTTCCTCGCCGAAGATTCGTTAGTATATATCAGAAATTCCCTTCCGTTGAATCTCAATCTTATAGACAGTTGGGCAGCATATTTAAAAATCAAACGGAATTCCACAAAAACAGTTATCAAAATACTCACTTTAAGGCCCTATACACTACCAGTACCGCTCACAATAAATAATGAACCCATTAACTAGCTCCCTTCAAATAGTACCGTAAAATATCTAGGTCTAAACATGGACACTGAACTGAACTTAACTGGAACCAACACATTAATCGTAAAATACAACACCCCCAAAAAAATACACAAACTAAAACCCATCATTAATTGATCTTCTCACTCCCAACCGCCATAACCATCTACAAAACTATCATTAGACCACTCCTCCTTTACGCCTGTCCTGTTTGGATTTCCACGGCAAAAACAAACCTTAACAGGCTTCAAATAGTGCAAAACCATTTTCTTAGAACTATCACAAATGCTCCTTGGCTTGTCAGAGACTCACAGCTCCCCAAATTGACTCCATACAACACGACACATGACTCCTCTCTCAACCCTGTTCTATCACTCCATACCTCAAATTCCACACCTAGACAACTTCAGACTCCAGAAAACTCCCTCTCATAGAACCAGAATAAAAATAGATATCCATACCAGGCATTCCTAGTCAAATTTTCCGAAATAGATTGCGTTTAGACGAGTATGGAGAAGATTTTCTCACCCGAATTAGTTTGTAGTTTAATTTTCGGTAAATTACAATGTAAGCCTCCACTACATGTGTAAAGTGTATTATGTACTCATCTACGTAGGTTCCATAAAAAAAGGGGGAGGGATCGCCGGGGGGATGGTGCGAAGAGCAGGGACGGATCGGACGCGTGGGTGGGAAACGGGAGGGGTCGGTGGAGAGGGCCGGGGAGTGGGAGATGGAGGAAGGTGAGAGTCGGGCACGGCGCCGCGGGGCGCGAAGCCGAATAGCGGTGTCCTCTGGTACGGCTCCGCGCGCCGCCTAATGTCAGCACATCGCCATCGCACCTCCATTTCCATCTCGCGCAGTCCTCACGTGTTAATGATGTCATTTAGATGAGCAGCGGGCTACAGCCCGACCTGCTGAAGATGTGCGACTCCCCAACACCAGTTAAGTAGCGCGCACCATATGCCATATGCTTGAAACATCTACATCTGCGTTTCCCATTTTCTGTATTATTTTTTAATAGAACATACAATGAAAATTGGCATTGATTATTTTTTATTTCTGCATATCAAGATCCTTTAAAATAGCTCTTCATATCATAAGCTACTTTAAAGCTTTATTTTTTTATGAGTGAGAATCTCACATATTACCAATAAGAAGGAAATTGTTTTTGGTTTTGTATTTTTCAAAGGACTCCCTCTGCACACTTAAGACGATTTGTTTCCCTTTTTGAGGTTTATGACAACTTTAACAATTCTTGCATTATGTTGTGAATGTTCATAAGTAGTTGCGCATTAAATTAATCACGCACATTTGTAATTAAAGGGAATGTTGGAAAACTACACTCAAGAAAATCGGTTTCCTAATCTGGAATTTCTGTATAATTGCTTATGCTCACTTGCAATTTTACATGAAAAATTTTGAAACGTAAATAATTTTTTTTAATTTATATATCTCTCGGCATCTCTGGAATATCGTCTTAGTACCACGCTTTTCAGTGTACCCCCTGATGAGAATTACAGAGTTGCACCATTATATAGTAAAACATTATGCGAGTATATATTGTTACAGACACATCAGCTTGTAGTGTCTTGCGGTCCTTGAGCTCCCAAAGTTCGGCAGCCCGCAACATGACTGAAATAATTACTTTAATGAGATACAATGACTGACATCTTATTCTCTTTATGTTACGGATGTCAACATGACTGTCTTTTTATCACTACTTTATTCAATACAATTAAAACAATTATACATTTTGTTATGTCTTTCATTTCATCAAGAAGCAGTAGAAACATGCAGAACCTCTGCAAGTCAATGTTGACTTCTGTTCGAAAACACATGACTTCGGAACCTTTGACATCTCTACGCAATTTTTCTTAATAATGCAGTCTATTAATTCACTGCATGGTTGAAATGTGTTTGGAGCCGGTATCTTCAAACCTAGCAAGGCCAATAGGAGTTGCTTCTTCTTTTCACTTCCCGAGCGGTCAGCAACATCTCATGGTGCATTCACTTCACATTGTGAGATACGTCATGTTCTTAGAACACTCAATTCATTGTATGGCTATTCATCGTAAACATGTTGAAAGACAGCGTAACCAAGAGTCCTGAAGACCCCACACGTTAATGCCGGCAGCGCAACATAAACGTTACAGCGCCATACGTCCCAGTACATGAGACAGCATGACGACGCGGAGAACTACCTATGTACGCACAGGCATTACAATGCAATGTGGGGAAGTAATGTCCGAGTGGAGGGGGCGCAGGCAGTACTTCACTACGCGCACACAGAACTCAAGGAATCCCATTTATTTAATTTATTTATTTTACGTCAAAAACAGTTAAAACTGCGTATGACGTGCTATGGGAAGAAATGTATTGTGTGCACATTTTCAAAATTCTGTGATCCCTACACTAAGACATATACTTCCTGCCGCGACAATATGGAAACGATAATTTGAATAACGGTATTTCCCACGGAATTTTAGAAGACGTGCACAGATAATGAAGTTACATTTATGTCCAGAAGCAAAACAGACCCATTAACCCAAAGCGTCCAAAGTTTTGCATCATAATTAGAACATTTATTTAATTCATTTAATGTTCGCCGTCTAACATTTTTAAATTTTGGAAGCTAAATATATTTTTAAAATTACAAGTCACGCGCGAGTCACAGTGTTATTATCTTACGTTCCGAGACGCGGATACGTATTAACACACTTTTTCTTATTACCTATTGCCAAAACGACCGTTGCTATCGGAATTCATAGTTAAACTTAACGTGTATATGAGTTAAGTCCCAAAGCTCAAGAAAACGTGCACAGATTGCACTTCTCTCATAGTACGTCACCCTTCGTTTTTAATTGTTTCGATGTCAAATATATGCACAATTGATATGCCTGCAATTTGCAACTCGTACAAGAAGTTGACCCAACTTTTCTCGAGATTTCAATCTATAAAATTTAATGTTAAAAACAAGCATGGTAATACAAATTTATTTTACGCTTGATTACGCTCGACGATTCTATCCAAATGTTTCTAGTGGAGGGCATTCCCTCGAGCGTTCTACAATGCACAAAACTCTTATTGGTCACCCGGAGCAAAAAATCGATGATAAAGCTTCTTAAAAACAGAAGCAATGCCGTAAAAGGAAAAAATTATCAGGACACTACAAAACATTACAATCTGAAAGAGGAAATACAAAGATTTCAACCTAAGTTCAACGCATGATTAATAAACGTAAAATGAGCCGTTTCCTTTTCCCCAGGAACAACAAGGAATAATTTCTTTGAGCGCGAAATCAGAATTAATATTTATCTCAATAAAACATTATTATTTTTTGGTCGAAGTAAGTTTTTTTGTGTAAACGGAAGTTGGAACATTTGTGCGAGGCATTACTCAACTTTCATTACCTGTCCCTCCCATTGCCCACTTCTTCATCAGAGAAATTTTTTTACAACGTCGTCTATTACAGATCCATTGTTCAGTTATCTGAGATATTGATGTTAAGGATTTCAATTACGTATCTCACGCTGTATTAGTGAAAGACACATTTCGTTTTTATTAGCACTATTGTAGGCCTCCGTATGTCAATAAGAATATAATTTGTGACTCATTCTTTTGCACTGAAGCCGCACTGAAGCTGCTGATGATTGTGATATTCGAAAACTTGCTTCAAAGATCTTTCGCTTCCGCCACATCAGTCAAAGAGTCTAACGACAACTGCAGTTATCCGAACAAACAAAACGGAGATTGGATTGAATATTGCGTTAGGTTGTATTAGTGGCAATGCACGTGACGTCGACAATTGATATAAAAATACCATTGACGTTTTGTATCATTTCCACTAAGTTGCGGAATGTTTGAAACCAATTGCCTCTGTGTCTATTTCTATTTCAGTAATGCGTTTCTCTAGTTTTGCACATGTTGCACCTCCTTTACTTGCCCTCTTTGAAATCCGTGTTTTTCCATCACATATGATTCAAAAACTGATTTATTATTATTATTATTATTATTATTATTATTATTATTATTATTATTATTATTATTATTATTATTATTATTATTATGTAAAACAATGTTTAGAGTTCTTAAACGTATCGGTATGATCCTTCACAACTTTGCTAATCTAACGGATAGTATACCCAGCACAACATAGCCGATGGCGGTAAATGAAATATGCACTAATGAATAAACTCGACGAGAGCCCCCTGCAATGGAGGAACATACGATCGGCGATCAGTGGCAAACGACCAGTGACATCAGCATGGAGCGCAGGTGGGGAGTAGCCGCGCTCAATTTGCAGCGAGATGAACTACGCCCGGCCCTCGCCCAACTACCTGCGCCCTCGTCGCGCCCTTTATTGAACTCATTTATAAACGCGTCGCGTTTAATCCGCCCGGCCGCGCTCCGCACAGCTCTGCTGACCGTCGCTGCTGCCTTAACGCCCGGGCGCTGGGCATTAAACCGACAGATAACAATCGCTAAAATCCCGACTCCTCATGAGCAGAGGAAGAGCAGCACCTCTGAAAACAATTAGCGCCAGACTATGGGATTTACGGTCTTCCGGCTTGGGGCCACAGACCGTGACAGGAAATTTCTGTCGTAAAACTGGACTTTCGTTAGGGACTGCTCATTACGTAAATCATACAAGAATTGCACTGTGCTTTTATCAGCAGTGTAGTTCAATACAATCGCTGGAAGCTTTTAAGCAGACATCAAAAATTTACGAAGCAAAAAATATTTTCATTTATAGGCACTTAAATATAGGGTTTAATTTACAAATCACGTATAGAATAGTAATTGTAGCAGTTGGTACAAGCGATTAACACGTACACATAATTTGTCTCCAACAAAGGGCTGGGCTAAAAAACGATACGGTCGAACTCCACTAGAAAGTAATTGTATCATCACGCCTATCTCTTCATTTTTTACCGAACCTGAACGAAGGTATGGCCGTTAAAACAAACGTCACTTGCGTAAAGTATAGAGAACGAAATAAACCGTTAAAAGAGGAACGCTTCGCACTTGCCTGGTGGGAGGCGCTGAGAAAAATACGAGAGACTATGAGATCGGACGTGGTCTACAGAAGAAAAAAAAAACTTGCTAATTCAGAACACAGAGAAAAAAATAATATCAATACCAACTGCATAAGACGGATATATGATTAGTTTCGAAATCTACGGCATCTTTATTGTCGATTACAAAAGTATATTTAAATATCGTAACTTTGCTTCAAAGAGATTTATTTTGTGTAAACGTGCAATACCTGTGATATGTTCAGTAATTGAACTTAGCGTCTCGGAAGGCAGGTCACAGACTGCTTCTCCGGATAAAGTCCCGCGAACGAGGTGGAACTTGAGAGAAGCAGAGAGTTCGGTCCAGTTAGCTGGACGCTGAGTTCAAGGCGGTTGGAGGAGGGGGGAGGTGACGAGAACGGAGTGGGCACTGAGGGCTATGTTGGAGAGCGGAGGACGGAGGGGGTTGGAGAGCAGTTCAGGGCAGAGGACTCTGAGAGCAGAAAGGGGGAGAGGACTGTGAAGGTGGTTTCAGTGGAGAAAACGGAGGTGGTGTGAAGGTAAAAGAAAAGGAGAGGACGAAGAGGGTGATGAAGGCGCCGGAAAGGGAGGGAACGGGGTGGGTGGAGAACGCGGAGAAACGGAGGAAACTGAGAGGACGAAGAGTGTAAAACGGACGGAGAGTGCAGAAAAAAGATGAAGAGGGTGATAACAGAAAAAAGCGAGAGGGTGGGGTGGGTGGAGAAAGCGGAGAGACGGAGAAAACCGAAAGAACGAAGAGTGTGAAGACGGCAGAGAGGGAAGAGTGAGTGGAGAGGGCGGAATGGGCAGGGTTGGCGTAAGGGGCAGGATTGAGGGGTAGACGGAATGGGCAGAGAGAATGGGAAGGGCGAAAACGACGGAGTGGGCGGAAAGGGAGAAGAGAGTGGAGAGTGGAGAGTGGAGGGAAGATGAAGAGGGCAGAGTGGGCGGAGAGGGCAGAGTGGGCGGAGAGGGCAGAGTGGGCGGAGAGGGCAGAGTGGGCGGAGAGGGCAGAGTGGGCGGAGAGGGCAGAGTGGGCGGTGAGGGCAAGGTGAGCGGAGGGGGCGAAAGCGCTGTGGGCGGGGGCATGTCGGACACCTGCTCAGAGGGCAGCTCACGTCGCGCGACCGCCGTCGGCGCGCGGCGTCTCGCCGGGGTTGCGAAGCGAGAACTTCGTGCGCACGGCGGCCGCTGCGGCATGCCACTATCTCTACCGCCGGCGTCGTCGCGGTGCTCTCGGCCGGAGCGACCGGAAGTCCTCCGGGTGAACTCGCACGGACCTACACCAACGCGCAGCACGAACTTGCACGCCGCCCCGCCGCTGCACTGCAGTCCTTCGCACTCAGCCGTAACTAGGAGGTGGAAAAAGCGACGGAAAATAGTTCAGCTGCCTCTATAGGTACCCGTAACCTTTGAAAAAACATAAGGTGTTTCAATATCCCAAGGATGATTCTGAAGTGGAAAACAGTGAATATTATTGTCTAATGACATTTTTTCAATTGTTTATATCGTGTATATATATTCCACTTTCATACCCCCACGAAAGTATGTCTCTAGTTTCTTTTGAAAACTAATTATTAAAGTCATGAATGTCGAAATATCCGACGCAGCCGTTTATATTACACAGTCATTATCTTTTCCTTGACAAATTCAGCTAAGCATTGTTCATAGTTTGGTTTCTATGAATTTAAATACTCCTTAAATAGTAGCAAGTTGTTTGCATCATGAATTCACTTTTGAATTTATCTAGCTCTTCAAATATATCTAAACAAAAGACATTAAAATCAACTTCGCAAACCATGAAGCGGAGTCGAGTTAGTTTTGTGAATTAACCAAAATGCCTCTTATTTTTATAATTATCTGGTAGGGCAACGTGCATAAAATACGTTAGCATTTATTCCCCATAAAATAAAAAAAGTGAACAAAATTTTGAAAAGTAATGAATGTCAAAATAGCCCCACCTGATCTTCAAAATAACAGAATTGTCACCAACTTCAAAGGATTAAGGGATTTGCCACTCCATATTGATTTCTTCACTTTTTAAACTCCAATTTTATAACAATCTTTTTATGTGAATGTAATTGAAAATAAATTATTTATAAGGCTTGAACTTCCTCCATTGGAATACGGCACAGTTTACATATCAGGGTTTTTGGTCAATAAAATTTATACGTTTGGATCTCCCCTCACGCGTTTATGTTTTAGATGATGATCACTGAAAACTTTCGACTTAAGAACACGATAGTGACTCTGATACTAGCCAGGAAAGTGTACAAAAATGATAAAACTTATTACCAACGTAAACACTGAGACTATCATCAACGCAGTATTTTAACTACGATTCATTCCAATTACTACTGAGTAAATAAATACCAGACTTCATACACAATATCATTCCAAAATAATAGAGTTAGGACTAGTTCTAACTGAAATAACCAATCTGTTTTCTATTTTTATCTTACTCTCAGCCATATGCCGAGTTATCCGACTTACTCTGAGCTCTAATTTTATCTACTCCGCGCCACGTGTAATTTTGAAGGGAAGCTTTTGGTATTTATAGAAGTGTTTGAAGACATTGTCTCGTAATGTAGTTTCCACAGTTAGAAAATTATATTTTACAAAACCGAGTCCTTGTGAAAGCTAGTATTCAACAGAATAAACATAACAGGAAAACCCCTTTACATTAAAAAAGGGGTCAAGCGGAACTCCTCTACAAATGGTTCTTGAAACCGTGATAATTATCTAGTCCCGTGACATACGGCTTTAGTTTTTATTTAGCAGATCATGAGTATTCTCACGAAATTTACCTTAAAGACAAAGCTTTGTTTCTTCGCTGTATGTACACGTGAAACGGCTTGGAAACCTCCACATTGCACACTAGAGCGACATCCTTTCCAGCGCGGCACGATACAAGATACGTAGGGGAGAAACTGCTCTCATCCACGAAAAAACACGAGCAGGATCCCACGGAGATTTGGACCATCTCCCTCCATACGTCTGTCTCTGCGGTGCGATCACCCAGTAGAGTGCGTGGAAGCAGTGAAGTGTGGGAACTTGCTAGGAATCGTGGACTATCTCTCGTTTCACGCTCGACGTCATAAATTCGCAAGTTGATAACGCAAGGCTGGCCTGCAGCGCAAGCCATTCATTCGGAGGCACAGGAACCTACCGACACTCGGAGATAGCCCGCCGCAGTACAGTGTCAAATGTTCTTCAGACACATGGGCGAAACTCGTTTCATGATTTTTGATTCAAAGGTTTTTGTTTTCTTCGTACAGTTCATTTTAAAAGTCATTTAAATTTCCGAAAATTTACGCAATAAGTACTTTCACAAATATCTGATTGTTATTTAAATATGTCATTTCTGACTTATTAAAATAATTGAGACGATTCACATTCCATGTGTTTCTGCTGATATCATTCCGACAAACACGAGCTCCGCCATTCAAGTATTCCAAACAGAATTCGAGCAAAATAGCACATCGCGCAAAAGCGAATTCCATCTTATGTTTTAATATCTTTGGGCATTTGCGCATTAATAACTTTATCACTTATCCTCATCCATTACTACTGTTTTAAGAGAACTAACAACATAAAAACTTAATGAAATATTCGTTCAGAAGAAAGTAATTATTTGACATACAGTTTGAAGAAATCTTACTAAGAACTACTAAACATCAAATGGGATTTCCTTCTACAAACAGTTTTGAAGATGTTTTATTTCGTTTCATAGATGAAATATTTAATATCTCACAATTTTGTTACCTACATCGTGCAGTTGACTTGGGTAGTTGTATTTCAGAAATGATCCCCGATCTGTATCTAGAAGACGAGTTTTGACCACCAAAATAAGATACGTGTAGCACTGTACGCGTCGCCGCCACTGCCGTTCCCAGCAGAGCTCTATCTGCTCTGATTCATATACTCGTTCCTTAACTCAGTTGTGTTGTGCCTGGCGAAGCATTTAACAAGGGCTTCTGGCGTTTGAAACGCCATGTGCGACACAAATACTCCCCCGAATCTCCACGAAATCTTGTTTTTCACCGAAAACAATAAAAAAGGTTTCTATTTTCCCCCTTCGCAAAAGTCCAATAACTGTGACTTATTGGTTATCTGTTATCGAACAATTTCTTGACTTCGCCAGATATTTTTAGTCATTTTTTATTAGATTTCTTCTTTCTCTCAAGCTTTTCCAAAGAATTCTGAACATTTTCTAGCTCATGACGTATCGAAAATCGAAAACTTTTGTTGAAGTTGAAAAGGCTACCAAAATAGTTCAAAGTAAATAAACTAATTTCTTCACATATTTTCAGTATTTATATTACGTGGTTCCAAAATGTTCAGAAAATACTGAAGATAATGTAACAAAAATCAGATGCAATTTTAGAATAATACAAATGAATTAAATACCTACACAAATTAGAACTCACCAATGGGACGATGATTTAAGTAATAAACTTCAGTGATTACTACTCAGCATTGGCCAGTAGAAACTTACCTGAAACAAACAAGAAATATCAGAATTGTGGTAAATGGACAAAAAAATTAATGCGAAAGAGATTTTAAAAGTGTAGATAAGACAATGTTTACGCACTGATTTCTTCGCGAAAAAAGATAATTTATTTTTAAAAGTAACAGTACCTTCAGAGTGGTTAGGGAAGAAACGACATATCACTTTTCAAGCACATCGGAGTCAAACATCTCCAACAAATATTTGGTAAATTCTTGCTCTATTATCCATATTAGTTTAATTAACTATGTTGAGTTTGCGAAAAAAAAACAAAAACGGTTGGTACTTCGAAGAGCGCGTCAGATCTGAAAAACGTATCAACAAGCCACTGCTTCTTATTTTGAAAAATGCCGAAACAATGTGACTATGCGCTTCGCTTTATAGACTACTTTCGATTACGGCGACGTTCCTTTCTCATGAAAGTACGCGAAAGTCTGCCACTAGAAATGAGCAGCCATGATTTTATTTACAGAATGGTTGTGACAGCTGTGCGGAGAGGGTGTTACATTAACTTCACAGACGATTTTGTGGTTTACTTAGTCGGATAAATGCGGATTTAAACACCTTGAGAAGGTTTCGAGACACAAATTAACTACCTCTGACCTCATAAACGCAACCTGTCTCCAGACTGGCGTAAAGTAAAAGTGGCGTGAGTAAAAAATGTGATTAAATTCGAAGAACATCCGATGTACACACGTGTAAATCAAATTTCCGTTCGGTTAGGTGTTGCAATGAGCTTAGCATGGAAAGTTTTGCCCATTGTAAATTTACATCCTTCCAAATTTTGCCTTGGACACGTAGAATCATTAGACAAAGAATCGCGAATGGACACTCGTAACTGACTTTTAGGACTGTCTCCCCCCCCCCCCCATCCTTTCCATCTTTTCCACTTCAATGAGAGTATTAAGTCCCATTAAGTAAAACGGAATCAGCTGGGGTGCTCGAAAATGTTTTTAAGATATGTAATTAACATAGGTCAATTTCTTTTTATTTCAGAGCTTTTTATTTCAATTTTTATTTGTAAGAAAATGTATCGATTTCTTTTGCAACTATCAAACAATATTGACACGTTTCTGATTTTCATGTTTTTCATAATAAATGTTTTTCAGAACTAGTTGTACATTCTTGTGCATTTACAGCAAAGCTATTCAAAATACAATAGAAGCTTGTTTGACCGTATGTGCTTTGTATTGTCTAAAGAGTTTATTTTGGAGTAAAATCTGTTCCCTCCTTTAATAAGCAGTACAATATAATTTTATATAAAACATGTACACATTTGCAATAAATATGTAATTTAACGGATGAGCAACATTAGCGAATAGTTTTGATTTTCTGTTTCTTCAAAATAAAAAAAACCCAACGAATCTTCGGTACGGGCATTGACTTTCTTGTCAAGTAGTACTTGCAGATATTAAACTGCTACCAAACGAGCCTTCAAAACGGCCGGTCGCAAAACGCGAACGTTTGGTCCATAAAATCTCGATGAATGCTACATGGTTATGACATCAACAAAAATTACATTTCTGAACCAGCAAAAAAAGTCTTGTGAATGTGTTTGCACCTTCGAATAATCGCAGAGATACACAAGAAATGCAATACCATACCAAAGATTTGCTTTCTAGGGTACCTAAAATTGTTGAAAAAAAATTAACATCTCTTATGAACTTATTTGACAGCCATAGTCTGCATGAGTAACTGACACGCTGACTTCTGCAGTTATACGCTCAGTCAAATTAATCCTATTGGAAGATTACACGCCTCTCATTCGTCAGCGATTTCGTCCTACGAAATGCAAATAATATATCTCCTCGAAAAAAAGTGGCCGGAGTGGATCTTTCAAATGGAATTTTGGCTGTTGGCTACGTTGGGTCGAAGGCAGTGTGGCCAATGCTATTTGTTCACGTCCTGAAGATGGCTTTTCCACAGAAGGGGGCTAGCCGTCGAGAAAATCACAGTATGTTGGCAAAAATGTTGGAACCGCTTTGAACGCGCCGTCTCGTGGGCAGCCACGGCTCCGCTGGCTGCGGCGGCGGATTGGATTCTTCTGAAAGGCGACCGGTCGGCGTCGCGGCGGCGGCGGAAGCGCGCTGCGTCGGAGCGCAGGCGCAGCGCTGACTCCGCTGCGGAGCGAACGCAGCGGGGCGGAGGGGAGCGGAATCCGCGCACTCAGGGACACCGAACCCGCCACGACGGGGCCAGAGAGGAGGCGGTGGTGGAGGCCAAGACAGAGGCGGAGACTGTGGATTGCGGACGATGGACGATTGACGATGGACGATGGACGATGGGCAATGGGCGATGGGCAATGGGCGATGGGCAATGGGCGATGGGCAATGGGCGATGGGCAATGGGCGATGGGCAATGGGCGATGGGCAATGGGCGATGGGCGATGGGCGATGGGCGATGGGCGATGGGCGATGGGCGATGGGCGATGGGCGAAGGGCGGCGTGAGGCGTGCGGCGGACGGCGGACGGCGGACGGCGTGCGGCGGGCGGCGGGCGGCGGGCGGCGTGCGGCGGGCGGCGGACGGCGGGCGGCGGGCGGCGGACGGCGGACGGCGGGCGGCGGGCGGCGGGCGGCGGACGGCGGGCGGCGGGCGGCGAGCGGCGGGCGGCGGACGGCGTGCGGCGGGCGGCGGGAGGCGGACGGCGGACGGCGTGCGGCGGGCGGCGGGC
>BLKR01015064.1:0-117373 GCA_011170035.1 Teleogryllus occipitalis | reverse complement strand
GAAGGCGTTGAGCTTTGCCAGTTACGGTGACCAGGAGTTCAAACTGACTAGTGGGTTGATCGGAGAGGTGGTGGACAGGATATTTCGTTCGTATGAGGCTCCGGATGCATGAACCTGACCGAGACCGACGCAATTCTGTAGCATGAGACAATAAAAGGAAATACTCTTCAAGCAGACTCCTTAAATACCTACACGGCATTCGATGGATCAGGATATCCACGGATGTTTCTAATCAATGGGAAAGTATAATCTTACACGGTTAATGGAAGAGTAGAGTTATTAAAAATCTGCAAAGAACTAAGTTGTATTGTACGTTATGGAATTACAATAAAAGCTACTTAGTAACTTTCAGTTTGAGCGATAATCGAGAAGGAAATATTTCGGTTCTTTTCATCTCTCTTGTCAACTTTTTATTGATATCTTCTATAACTTTCTGCTTTCGTAATAAATATTTGGATCTCCACAGACCTTCAAAAATGGCTAAATTTGTCATGTTTTTACTGTATTGGCTAATCTCGTGTGAATGCGAATCTATCTGCTTCTACTTCACAAAAAATGGGACAATGAGTTGGTGAACCCATATCATCTAACACAACATTGTAAAATAAAAGTATCTATTAGATAACAAATTTATGTTTACGTCAGATGTGAATAATTTAATGTTTGTAAGTAATGTTTGTAACAGAATGTAAAACAGATATAATTTACATTTTGTAATTTATTTGTATCAGGGTAAACAAGGGCAAAGTATATTTATCACACGAGCTAATTCAATAATAGTTTTTATTCCATCATCTCGCATCATGTCCGCGGTTCATTTACATCACTGTGCTGCGGGACACCGGTTGAAAACGCCGGGTCTACAATACGGGCAAGTGGGGGGTGGGGTGGAGGTGAAATCGACCAGAGAGGGGACTGCAAAGAGAAGCAGAAAGCAAGGAGTGCAGCCAACGGCCGGTCGCCTCGATTCCATTTTCTATTCTAACGTCCCACTGCCAGGGACGACTCAACGATCCTACGCGCCGAGAAGAAAATAATCATTCTTTCTGATAGCTATGAGATCATCGAACGCCGTAGGCGCTCGACAGTTACACGATACGTTGATGCTCCTGTCCATATCGGTTCGTTCCACAAAGCACAATCGAATCACTGCCCAACATCTTCGTTTCCGTAGAAATTTGCACAATTAACTTTTGACCTAACTTCCTTAAATAAACCCAAGATGTATAACTTGGTTTGCATTCTTATCATACTTCAAACACTCATGCACTCCTTTAAATAACAACTTTATTCACATCTACTAGAGAATCGTTTTTCACCAATTAACTAATATTGAGTTTTATTAATACACATGAATCGTATTTAGATGCAAATTCATTTGAAATTATTCGTTTCTGTATTCGTTCGCCGCAAAATTTGCACCAAATGGATATTCAATGCAAGGATTATCTTCTTTTAGAAAAGTAGGTAATAGAGAAATTTTGATACCTAAAAATCATTGCTATTTTTACTACAAAGAATTTTTCATTCCTTCTTTATAATCATTCGGTCTCTTCCGATTTCTTTTCCTTTGTTGAAATTAAGTAGTGTTTGGTAGAAAACCTTGGTGAAATGCAACTTAAAGAGATTTGTTCAATTTCATAATTTAAAAAAACATAATTTAGTGAAAAACAATCCTCTTTTCGTAAAGAATCATTCATGATAACGAGTGTCCAAGTTAGCACAAAAGTAGTTTTTTTAAGGTGAACTGAGAACTTAAAAATGCACGATAATTTTCTGTAATAATCGGTCGCGTAATCATTATGTCAGCTTACGGATACACTACTACACATTTATTCATGTTCTGCACCATTAAACGGGACGAATGTGCATAAATGTGCAAAAAAATAGAATTAATATGCGAGATAATATATGTAAGGTAGTGCAGATGTCTAGGAAATGTTTGCCTCTTTACAACGCTACATTTTGGGGAAACGTCGAATTCAAATATTTATGAAATGATTTACTTATATTGTAACTAGACTGTCTTCCCCAAAAAGACACGTTTGATCAAACTTTCTTAACCCTGATTACAGAAAGCATTAACGAAACAATGAAGCTACGATGATCTCATGCCATTGAATGCGACATCCACGTTACTCGTATAATAGAAATAGGCAGAACAAAAACAGATAGATCAATCTGAGAAAAAAATTAAAAAAATTATTATAGTATTCTTAATGTTCTTTTCAAAGAGTTATTTTTCGATAAGTATCATCGTAAGATAATCTCTTTGAGCGGCGTTTCGTGTAAATGCTACGTTTGAACTCGATGCGGCACGAAAGTCGTTTTCACACTCTTTGATAACATCGCTTTTGCATGTCGGCACCAAATCGAATCAGAGTGAGAAAACACATGTTCGTGTACACTTTTTTCATAACGTTTGGAATCGGACTGAAAAGAATTCGTTTTGTTATCATGACATGTGCCAATCTACGCCAGAAATTCATTCTGCATTTCACCTGATTTGAAACGCTCTTTTTTTGATACCTGATACTAGATAATGCCTTGGCTGACTATGATCACTATATGAATTATAATCCTACCATTTCGAATCTCAATTGACCGGTGAACTAAATAAATCTTGGATACACCCACCTGAATAATTGATTTATTGGAGGATCCTCGTATCTTCGCTCGCTTGAAAATTACTAATCACATAGTTCATGCTCCAAAAACAAAACAGTATCAATCCGATTCTTGCATGTCAGTAAAATACCTTGAAATATTGATAATGTTTCTGATACATTTGTCAGAAAAATAAAATAATTAAATTGTTATGAGAAAGTGTTTTGAAACATTTTCCTATTTCACTAAAATTTTCATAAAAATTGTCAATTTGTTCGAAATATCTTTGAACAAATTATGATTGTGTGAGGTTAGATAAAAATGATTACGCTTTTTTGTGTCAACACTCAGAATCCGTCCACAACGTTCTTCCTATTGTTGAAATCTTTAAGAAGAACAAATAAGAAACTATTTTCCTAATATTCAGCAAAACACAAGGACGGATATCTGGTGAGAACGATGACCAAGTAAACGATTTTAAAACCTGGTTAAAAATGTTATCGGAAGTCAAAACCATTACGTCCTCCAATTCCACCTTTCATCACATATCCAGCCAATAATGACTTAATTAGTGCCTATGTCGCGACCGATTTTAAGAGCACCAAAATTCGACGACTATGTTTCAAAAACTGTTTTGGCTTCAATAGTCTGTCACGAAAGAACTTAGCACAAAACAGTTTTAGTGAGCAGTTCATGCTCCTAAAGGCAGCAAGAGAGCTACCGTCCATGAAGAAGCAATGCGCCCAAAGGGCACTAAATTGATATTCCGTTACATAAGGAACTATGATCGAGTCGTGAAACACGTCAGGAAAACGTACGACTCCGACCATACATCGACGAAGAATTCCCGAATAAGAGTTGCATGATCTTTGCAGTCTGGCTTCCACCGTTGCCGTCACCATTTCCGCTGCCGACAGCGTTGGCGCAGGCGTCACTTGTGGCACTG
The DNA here is from genome assembly GCA_011170035.1 of Teleogryllus occipitalis. Classification (NCBI taxonomy): domain Eukaryota; kingdom Metazoa; phylum Arthropoda; class Insecta; order Orthoptera; family Gryllidae; genus Teleogryllus; species Teleogryllus occipitalis. The sequence continues at coordinate 113,820 of BLKR01015064.1, read as the reverse complement.
TCGGCCAGGGTTGCTCAGGGCGGCGGCGGCGGCGGCGGCAGGAGAGGGTGGCGAGGCCAGGCCGCCTAGGGGGGCGGGGGCGGCCGTCACAGGTCGCCGGCGTGGGAGGCGGCGGCGAGCAGCTGGCTCTCCACCGTCTCCTCGCGCCGTCAGAGGGGCCGCGTCGCCTCCGAGTGCGGCGTCAGCACGTCGACGCGCGTGCTGATGGAGTAATCGCTGCAACACAAGAGAGGGCTACTCAGTGAATGGCGTGGGCAAGCTCCGAACGGGCTGGAGTTTGACACCGACCTCTCGTCAATTTCGGGGCTATGAGGGTCACGAAATTGATGCGGTCGGTGTGCGAAATTGAAAGTGATACATCATACATCACGTAATTTGCTTTCAGGTCTTGCTGTATTGTATATTCATTTTGCTTTTTTTGTAACCTCTGCAATCATGAATGAATAATATACGAGACAATACAAAAGCTAAATATATTTCAGCTAATATATTGATTTGTATTTTAGAAGTACTTTAAAGATCAATAAGAGAGAATAAAATTATAATATGATGCAATAGTTAAATGTATAACTTTCTTTTACAAATAGCTAGCTGGAAGTCCAGATTCCATCGGTCCGATTTACACAAGCTCAGACATGAAATAACGTCTGAAACCACTTTCATATATTTAAAAAAATAATAATTGTTTAATTTTCCTTAATTCATAAATTTATTTTAGAGCAAGCTAGATATTTTGTGCGTATGCTTGGTAAGCAAATGAAAAGAGTGGTTTAATTACGAAGTAAACTGGTGGTACTACAAAAACATATACTTTCTCGCATTATTTCTAACTGCACCGCATTACATAAAGCTGAAAAAGTGTTTTCAACCAGCAAACCATTTTATGCTCTCCGAGACTCGAACTCAGATCCACAGAGTTCACTTGCCGTCACTCATAACTCTACGCGACAGAAGAGCCGTATGAATCGAACTTCGGCAGACGCATAAAAATATAAATGTTCGTTTCATTAAAAAGAACTAAAAATTCAACATATCCGTTTGAAACTTCCAAAGACTCGAGTTCGTTCAGATCGATTAGGGAATATCAATTTTGGAGAAAATCGGCTGAACGGTTTAGGACGGACAGACGGACGTTTTGCCGTCAATATTTCGGTAACAAGACCCCACAAGACAGGGATTCGTTTTCGTTACCAGGGTCCAACAATAAGATTTTTTGGCCGAAAATCCGCCGTTATCCGCCGCACGATTACATAACTTTCTCTTCTTACGAAGTACATTCGAAGAGCGAGATCGTAAAAAAACTAATTCCAATTAAGAAAGTGTCACTTACAAAATTTAGAAATATGAGCAGAATGTCGGTACAATTGTTACTTCTGAAATTGATAAATGAAAGTATAATTGGCGCGCGTGACAACGGTTCATGTAAAAATATGTCACTTGTTCAAGCTGACATTTCCTCAGGTTCATTGACACCTCAACATCAATACTTCGCGAGAGGTTTCCGACATAATATGATTATATTACTACAATCAAGTGTATTTATACTTAAGTACCAAAATGTAATCATTTGTAAATTAATGAAGAGATATTTTTTACAGAAGGTATTTTTGACGTTCTATTAAAAGTGGTATAATTTGTGTCATTTTACATCTAAAAATCTCTTTTTTTATTTAATTCGGTATGGGAATTAGATTACGTATCACGTATGTTTTGAAGACTAACTTATTTCTCATTTTTACATCTTAATATAGATTCAGATGGAAGTGTGTCATTACACATACAATGCTATTCTTAAACTACATACGACAACAGTCAATTGAGTTATAGAATTTTCCATATTCAAAAGCTGAATTCACATTTTTTTCTTTTTCATGCTCCCGAAGTTTTGAACAGTGAAAATAATTAGGCATCTTCAAAATGGTTGAAACAATAGTCAAGAGTTTTTTTTTCTGATGTAACATCGGCAAGTCATTGTATTGCGCAATATATGTTTGCGGGACTCGAGAACCTTAAACGGCAAAATGCAAAACAAGCACGAAAATAAGTTTTAAAACCATCTTCTTCCGAGTTCATTTCATTTTCATTTTCTGCTGACAGAAAATAAACTTTTGATTTGTAATGACTAAGTTTGCCGTCAACCTACAAGAATCTACTGAAATTAATGTAGTTTACTGCAAGTTGGTGTCAGTATTTTTAAACAATTTTGTTGTTTTTATGTCTCACACTTTCATTACATTTCTTAAGTTTAGCCCAATGTTGACTCCGGAGATACTTGAGAAGATTTCGGCTATTCGAATGTTTTACAATATATAAATGGAAAATACACTGCCGAGGACAAAGTATTATCTAAACAGGCAAATGAAGATATATGAAAAACTGAAAACAGCCTAAAAGATCAATATGAAGAGTAACTTGAAAACAATTGGCGCAAATGAATAATTCTGATTTAAATAAATGAGCTAGTTGATGTCATTGGAAATTGGCCAGGCACTAGCGCACGTATGGAGAGGAACGAAATCCTTGGGTGAAAAAAAGATTTCTGTCGATAGATGGCTTTGGCACTGCTCATGAAGGAGGAGGAGAAGGAAGAGGAAAAAAATAATATGCTACTTCCGAGGAAAATCGAGTCGACAAATAAATATGCAAACTATTGTGTTGAAAACAACAAAGCCAATTTATCTCCCCAAGTGTGTCACCTACTGCATCGTACAGGAAGAAAAAGGGGGAGGAACATAAAATGAAAGAAAGACTGAAGAAACAAACAAAAGTTGAGCAAGATACAGAAAGTATCTGTATCTGTAGCGTTTTATTTGTTCTAAAAATAAAGGTAATATTAATACAAATTCCTACAACGTTATTTACACAGGGGTTTTGGCTTTTCTCTAATTAAATCATTATAGTGTATTTTTAACACAATAGAAATATCGTGAACATAACCACCTGTTCCGCTAGTCTACTGTTCCACCATTCATTAAAAAGTATAAGATCAAAAGAGCTGGATTTTACGTAATGAGGTAGCGTGACTCCCAACTCGGCATACGTGAAATCTGATAAGCTGTGAGTGATGCAAATATGCTGGCATTACGCGCATGTGACATTCATACATACTATGCAAGACTTCAAAGAACAAAGGAAAGTAAGCAAAAGTGCTAATTTATTTTGTAATGCAGAAGGTAGGTTTTCATCAAGTGATTTTATACACGACGTTTTACACTTAGAAAGATTTTAACATGTTTTATTCATGTAAATGCATATTACTTCAAACATGTCTTAACTTGCATCGTAAATTACTGCTGACTAGAAAACATTTAAACGATAAGGCATAATCTACCTACAGCGTATTGTAACCACTAGTTACGAAGTAAATGTAGGAATTAAAAAGTGTAAATTCTTTTGGAAATTTGTGTGTGGTTTTTTGGGGTAAAATTGTATGTTTATTTCTGGTTCCAGGTTTTGAAATTTGTGCAAAATGACGTATTCTTGAATAGTGTAAATGTACGTTTGAGGCCATATGGGAGGTATATGGGAGGCAAATGTCTATATTTGTTGTGATCGCTTATGATACTGGCAGTTAAAAATGGTCCCTAAGTAAATAAATAAATGTAAAAATCTATCCACAATTAATTTTTTCTCGATTTTTAAATCTATCGTTCTATTCCAGAAAATTGTGTCATAAAAGACAATTAAACCTGCTCCAGGAGACAACTCTAGCTTATACCTAGAAGAATTACAAACAATAATATCTTAGCAAAGAAAACAAAATTGTCCCGGAAACGACATGGTAAGCGAAAACGATACATGAGCACATTAAATGCATGGGGGTCTCAACATATAACAAATAGAAGACTTCCAAGAAATTAAAAAGATGGGATTAGAATTTGCTGTGTTGTCAGAAACAAAGAAAAAGGGGCAGAGTAAAAACTAAATTAAAGACTACATCCACTTATATAATGGCGTCAACAAAGAATTAAGGACTAAGATAGAAATTTATTTCAGCAAGAGAGTCTAAAAAAACATGGAAAAAAGTCTAAAAAATGGAAAAGCAGCCGGCCCAGGATTAGTAAGCACAGACTTACTTAAGAATAGCTGCAGTTTATTATTGGATCTTCTTACCCAACTATACAATAGATGGGAGAAGATGAATGAGAGAATTATAAAAGGACTTCGGGAAATTATATATATTTTTAACATCTACAAGAAAGGCGATATGAAACAGCGTACAAACTATACATATATAACTGTTCTGAACAGCATTGGCCGAATATACGGGAAAATGGGAAAATCTAGCTAGAAAGAGACATTTATGTGGGGGATCAGAGCGGTTTTCGAGCAAGGCGCTCTTATATTGACATGTGTAGTATTAGACGGGTAACCGACCAACTTTTCGCCCATCTCTTGGAGACACACCATGTGTTTATATATTTGTCTAAGGCCTATTACACTGCCTTATTATTTAGGCTGTGGCTGGCATCGGAGAAACAAAATATAAATACCCAATTCATTAAAGTTAACGTTAAAGGTTTTTACAGTGCTAATAAGGCCCAAAAAACAGGGAGAAATCTTGAGGTACCATTTGCAGTAAATAAAGGCTTACGACAAAGGTGCTGTGTATCCCCGACTTACTTTAAAATAGTGTAACGAATATTGCGTCATCTGCCGGCGGCCACCACGAACTACCTGTATGCGCGGATTGAGTCATCGGCCGGCGGCCCTCGAACTAGCTAGTCCCAGAGTTTTCTGGCGCTAATCGCAAAGTCCAGAAAATTCTCGACGGTGCCCGCCGAGTATAAATACGCGGCGGCCGGCGACCGCACGTCAGTCTTAAGTCTGAAGTGAAAGCTGAGCTGTGAAGTGTGTGCATCGCGGTGAATAGCAGTGCAGTGATTGTGCTCAGTGACATGAACTGTGGTCAGTGCAGTGGATTGTGGCCAGTGCATCGAACTGTGAACAGTGCATCGAACAGTGGTCAGTGCTTAGGACTGTGCGACAGTGTAATAGAAGTGAACAGTGAAAATAAATACTCAAGAGAAGTGTAGTGTAAATAAATAATCAAGAGAAGTGTGCCGTATAAAGTATAATCAAGTGAATCTGTACATAAATCAAGTGTTTTCAGTGATTGTGTTAAGAAACAAAATAAACGTTTTTGTTAAAATAATACTCGAGTTCACCACCTAGAATCGTAACAATAGTACATTTGAATGAAGCCCTGTGATTATGGAGCCTTCAGTCCTGGAACCCTCATCTCTGGGCTATCGAAACTGAGTGAATTTCGAACACGGCCTTGTAGTTGTGAAAAGTTACTTTTTCCGTTTTTGCAAGTTTGGAAAATAGGGAGAGTTCGGCGAAAATGAAAAAAAATGCCATAAATTTACCACTAATTGTTACACACGAGGAGAAAATTTAGTTAAAACTAGAGGTGCTACAGAATGGCAAAGACTTTCTCGTAGTGTAGTTTTCTCATTTCCTTGGTGTGGTCTGGCTTTAAGGTTCTGCTCCGTCCTCTGCCCAGCTGCCATCAATCGTCGCCCAAAGTACATTTTTTAATATTTCTCAACTTTTTTTGCTTTTCTAGTAGTACAACCGAAATATTACTTCAAGAATATTAAAGAAGAGTAATAACTCGTCCTAAATAGAAATTTTCATTGAAAAATTTGAAGCGGTTTATAAGAAAATGACAATTCAGCATTACTGTAAATGTGGAATTTGAAGCTCTTTTTCACAGGAATCTATTGAGTTTGCGAAAAGATTAATTTAAAATAATTTGAAGCACTTTCACTCACAATTGTAATAATGCATACAAATCGATGAAAATGTCCATATCAACGGAGTGAGAGGTATTTAAAAAATATTACATTTGTGTAATTTTTGAAAAAACAAATGAATACACCAAAATGAACTTTACGTCTTATTAAACAGAGCACATAGCACTATCTATTAGAAAAAATTGAAAAATAAATTTGGAACCATTTTCGTAAAAATGACGAGCGTTTCTGAAAATGCGGAATTTTGAGCTCATTTGTACAGTAAACGGTTAAGTTTTCGAGAAACTTTATTTGACATTATTTAAAGCACATGTACTCATAATAAAATAATGTGAAGACACTGCATTTAATGTAAATATTACCGACGTGACAGACAAGTAATAAAATTTCATCTTTAATTTTTTTGGAAAAACAAAAGAATAGAGCAATATGGCGTTTATATATGGGTTTTCTTGTCACTAACCCTACCAAAAATTTAAAGAAACATTTCGAGCCGTTTTTGAAAAATCTTGTTTTTGTAATTTTTAAAATTGAAAATACTGCATGCACTATTGCACGAAAATTACTAACATTTCCGAAACAATGTACCTGACCTCATTGAAAAAACTATTTATGCACAACGAATTTCATTTGAAGGAAACATCTCTGTCTTCTATTTTGTAGTTGTAGGAAAATACCGAAAAATTCAAACTTTTGCAATTTTCGAAAATTCAGAGTTAACAGTGAAAATCGTACCTATGCCACCTTTATAAATGTATTTTACTCTATTCTTACAAGAAATTTAAAGAAAAAATTTGGAGCTGTTTTTGAGAAAATTTTGAAAATTCCGGCGGGCTTCATGTAAAATACCCCCAAATTTTAAAGTATGTTTATCAGATTTCAAAGCTTTAACTAAAGCCAGATCGACTGGGGATTCTTCAGTTTGGAAAAGACAGACAGACGGACGTTTTGCGTCCAATTTGTTTTACGGCATAAAGGATCCACAAAGTAGGGATTCTGGCTACACCACGAGTTAGACGATTTTTTCTCTTAATTTAGCAACTGATTTAATGCACTTTTCGCCACCAGAGCCCGGCTATGAATTTGTTTCCGCCGAAAATCCGCCGTTTTTTCGCGGAGCATTACATAACTTTCTCTGTACTACGTATATTACTCCCGTATATACGTATGTATACGAGAAAGTAAAAATACGCAGAGGTTTTAGAGAAAATATTTTTGTTAGAAATTACATGCATTTTTGACAACAATTACGAGAAATCTACTCGTTTTTTCAAAAAATTGTATATGATCTTTTTTAAAGAGCTAATGTTTTAGAAAAGACTATTAGTAAAAAATCGCAATCTTCAATTTTGTAATTTTAAAATGTTAACTTTTTGCAATTTTCGAAAATATGAGAAGTTTGCTGAAATGGGACTAGCACCAATTTTTTACCGTCCCTTGATACATACAAGGAAAAATTTAAAGAAAATTAATGAAGCGTTTTTTGAAAAAAAATGTTTAAAACATTTTAAATTGACTATATATCACGCAAAATTGCACTAAAACTACTTATATTTTTGAAAAATCTGAACATGAGCTTATATCAAGATTTGTCATTAAAAACAGATTTCGCTCAGGAAAAAAATCTCGATCTTCAATATCAGGGATTTTATCGAAAGGTTGTAGCCTCCGAAAAATTAAATTTTTGCAATTTTCGAAAAATCAGGGATTTTAACGAACATGAGACCAGCAGCATTCCCTTAAGAGTCCTCTACGCTATCCGATGACAAATTTTAATAAAAACAATTATGTCATCTTTGCGAAAGTATTGAAAAAGGTTTTGAAGTTTCATATACGGTACCCTCAAAAATCAAAATATTTGTTTGAAATTCTCAAATCATTGAGTTCGTTCATATCGATAAAGGAATATCAAGTTTGGAGAAAATCAACTGAACGGTTTAGGCGCTAGCGTTGACCACAGACAGACGGACAGAGAGGGACGCATTGCAGTCAATCGAATTTCTGAAATTAAGGTACATGGATTCTGGCAATACATGGATTCTGGCTACACGACGTGTTAGAAGAAATTTTTTTCTACGCACATTTAGCAACTGCATTTATCCAGCTTTTCGTTTCCGCTGGCCCAGCAATATGAGTTTTCTGCTAAAAAATCGCCGTTTTCCGGCGCACGATCACAATATTATCTCTTCTTACGAAGTTACTGCGAGAAAGTAAAAAGAGCGAAAAAGATTCACAGCAATGGAAGTGGACATCTGTCAATTTGCGGACTAACTTTAGTGGATAAAGTTCAGATCGAATAAATTAAAAGTAAAGTGGTAGTAAGTTTGAATATAATTACACTATTCAAGTAAATGCATAAAATGCAATAGATGCAAAAATGAATGAAGAACGTTAGCCGAAAATATTGTGGAAATGGCAACCAGATACCTATCTTGGAAGAAGAAGACCTAGACTTACATGGAGAGAAGGAGTAGTAGAGGCAAAGGTGAAGTGAGAAATGGAAGCTGGGCCATACCACCACCAACACTACCTCTACCACTACCACCCCCACTATCTCTACCATTACCACTACCACTATCACTACTACCACCACCACCTCCTCCTCTCCCTCCTCCAACTACAACTACAACTGAAAGAAATTAATATTATTTCCCAGATATGTTTTCTTACAAAAACGTGGTTACGAATAAAGTATTCAACTAAATAAAATACCGAAATAATAAGTCATATCATTGATGAAGATTTTAAAAAATTCAGAATGAAAATCTTAGTCAATGTATTATCTTCATAAGACTTACAAAATCGATTTTTACAGCACTGATTTGATTCCTACGTTGACAAATAGTTGTTTCTGAATTTACAGCATACATTTTAAGATATTTGCATTCGAAAAGGAAACGGAAAATGTATTCCCTAATTTATAATGAATGTAAAATTTTTCGAAACCTTTAGTACGTTTCGCTAATTTTGCGTGAAAGTACGTGCTGTTTTAGCGCACCACTAGTTTATCTAATCTTAACACTAAAAAAATTCATAAAACCAGATGAAAGTTCAAATTAACTTAGGCGTCAAAGAGGGCTCGGATCCCTAATGATGGAGTCCCTACCTTCACGATCAGATACAATTTCATCGGCATTACAATAATGGTGACTATACTAATATCATGGCTTCAGAACAAACTTACGCTTCATCTACTTCTTTCAAAATGCTCCGATGATACAAACACAAAGATTGTCAACCAATCTCCTCAAGATGCAAATACTTCACTTTCATCTTCAAGTTTTCTCCATTACGCAAATTTCCAAAATTTTCGAAGTTCTGCACAACCAGATCAACTATCATCATCAAGTGTATCAAACATCTCTAATCTACAAGTTAGGTTAAATCGTTCTGTAGCAACGTCGCTTACTAATAAATCAAGATAACACTCTCAACCAGCAAAGAGACGCCAAGACTTCAATGTACTTAATTCTCTTCCAACATACACTTTTTACAACCAGTGGCGTAGCTACCGATTAGGCTGCAAGACGTAACCTACGCAAACATTTTATGGAAAACAAAAACTGTTGTCATCGTCTCATATATTATTTCAGTAGTACTACCTTTTTGCGGCTCTCTCATGCAACCAATCTTTATAAATAAGGTCTCTAAAGAAATAAAATTTCAAGGAGACGTGACTAAATGCACTTCGGCTTTAAAAATACGAAGGATTTGTTTTAAAAAATCATTTAAATATTAATGTCAAAAGCAACCCGCAACACTCGGTGAACTATATAGTTAAGTAACTCCTAAACAAAGTACTCTAGGGTCTTAAAAACTAACATTTTGGCGCCAAAGGCCTCAAAGAAACATTTATCATAACATAATCTATAAGATAAAACATTCTTAGACGTTCTATGAAATTTTTGCCGATTTGGTGCTTATCGATACTACTAATACCACCTCTACGTGAAGGAATACAAAATATATTCCTCCATGACCAATGTTTCAGCAGTTTGGTGCTGGTGACCATCATTGTGACGCCACGTATAGAAGGCTTAGATTCATCTATCTCATATACTATTTACGCTTTCTGTGTACACCTGTCGGTTGCGCCAGATTGACGAGGTTTATTTGCATAATTATTAATTCAAGATTCTCTCTCGCAGCAACAACTAGAAGTACTATTAATAGTTGCTTTATACAGATGAAGATTCTTTCTAATGCATGTAGTGCAATCATTCATTTAACGTTTTGCCGTGGTCTACAGGTGCTGTGTACTATGTAATTGTGGAAGGAACTACGGACGTCATGTTCCCAAGTTTCAGTTTCACTACACCCTAATCAAAAATTATGCGAGAGTTCTCGCTCGGGTACGCTTGTTACTTCATAATGTGCTTATTGATAATTTTCCAGTCCACAATTACCACGTTTCATGTATGTCTTTCGAGGTTTTCCATCTTGAACTTTCCGCTTAATTGGGAACTTATTCATCGTAGGCGGAAGACTGTCGTTCAGAGCCTTCAACGCATGCGCAGTACGTATGCTCGCGAGACGCAGATATGCTGCTACTACAGTCGGTTGCAGCGAGCCGAAGGCTCGCCTATAGTGGCGAATCCTGAACATTATTTCAAGTATATCGCACTTATGTATGTATTACACTTCAAGCTACCTCTACCGTTGTCTTTTATTTGGAGCTTTTCTGAAATCCCAATACTATAAAATTCCCTCGTTAATAATTGCTCTATAAGACAATTACACAAACCACTAACTTCTGGATAATTTACACACTCCATTTTCACACAAACTTGAGAGATGCGTAAATTACGAACGACTAGAGAAGGACTGTTCACCGCAATATTTTGTGGTGCCTGTCGACCGTCCAGCCGTGCATCCTCCCCTCTCCCCGCCCTTGAAACATGGGGAGACTTAGGTTATCGAAGCTGGTATGCGGTGCCTTCGACAGCGCTAGCGAAATCTCTGGAGAACATTAAGACATTTCTCACTCTAACGCACGTCACAGCGCTTACGGATAGAGTGACTGGCTTTCGGTAGTAAAACAGAGTTATCTTTTCGCCTGTTTTAAAGCTTTCAAAATCTCAACAACTTTTTAGAGGATTACCAGACTTCTGAAATATTTCTGATACACGTTGAATTATTAGGTACACCGCCGGTATATGCGGTGTCTCGAAAAATTCGCCACTGCTCGCCTGTCAAGTATCCACGACTTCGTTCGTGGCCAGTGGCGGACTCATCCCACAGGCAATTCACCAACATCAACATTACAGATACACACACATACATCAACTCATTTTAACGGAATAACTGACCTCTTGTTGAAACCGAAGGCGCTGAAAGAGGTGACAGGAATCAGTGCACTGCTAGTAGTGCAGGACAATGACGGTATCGTGAATATAAAATTCGATACCTTACACTTTCAGGGAGTAATATCTTACGGATGGTGTGAATATTTATTCTTGGAATTTGCTTATAATAAATTTAATTCTTATTATCTTTCTCATCATACAATTTAAAATACCTTTAAAGGATTGATGTGAGTGAAATGAACAAAATAGTGCGAAATAAATTAATTAGTAATTACACTAAACCGGCTATTCACCCATTTGGTACTACCATTAAAAAATCATTTTCTGGGTAGTAAAGAAAGTGTTTTGTTAAGAAAACTGCCCCGAATTATCAACGGTCACGAAACGAAAGGTACACGAAACCTCACTGACTGGGTCAGGACATGATCTGATGTACACGTCTGCGGAGGGGGTTGTCTAATGATCAGAAGCAAATACCAGATGTGTAACTTCATTAAAAGAAATTTCCGACCAACCGTTCATTGGCAAAAAGAGGTCGCCTTCGACCTCTCTACATCCCCTATAAAGTTGTAACATTAATTTGAGAAACACTGGATAATACTGTTAAGAATATTTAGGGACAATTAGTCTATGCCCGCTAGATACTTTTTTTTAAAGTATTACAGCTGCACAAATGTATTGGTCTTTCAGTATTATTTGGGATACACAATGAATTAAAATTGCAAATAATTTAATCTTTGATTTCCTGTAAGCACGTGACATCTGAAAGTTATACATATAAGACGTTTGTTGTAAACGTTACAATCATACCAAATTTTTAAATTATGACCTCACTTCATCTCTACTCTTGGGGAGAAAATGTGACAGGTAGCTTCTTGGCTGAAGCGAATATTTCAACTTATTGTTCCTCATGGTAAAGTTACAATTCACCATAGCATGGGAGCTGCACAAGAGAAAGGAGAAAATATCTCATAGAGCGGATAGACTTTCGGAAATGGAAACTGAAAACCTGATAACTTTACTAGGACATCCTCATCAGTTTTGAAAGCTGTAAATCCAAATTTCTTGTAGGAGAATCTAATATTAACTATGAAGATTGCGTGTTGGGGTTCATTTGATAACGACTAGTAGACTGGCGCAATATCTATCGAAAAATGTCGGGGTTTGAAGATCGTCTGTATAATTCAGGCAGATATGGGGAAAAATGAATGACTCATTTCCTCGTAATACAGATGAAAATGTAGCTAACGTTGACTTGACTCGGGATTTGAGAAAGGTTTCATCGGTATGTCAAGAACTACAGGGGATGCAAAGCATCCATGAATTTTACCCTTTGTAACCCTCCTCCCATTTCGCAGAATCAAAAGGGTAAAAAATGTAGGCATACCTCAACGAACCGTAAAGTTCGTGAGTGACATAGGTGCAACGCCATAATGGTTTTATTGTACGAAAGTAACACAAGCCTCACGACATATCGACGTCTGCATTATCTGGCCATCGACCTCTGAGGCAGCAGAAGGGAAACTTCGTTGCGAGGCGCCTACGATTTCCCGTGCGTGCGTTCCACCCTCTCTGCGAGAAGCGGACACCGAGCGGGGCGGCGGCGGTTCAGGCGACCTTCGGTGCCGGAGGAGGACGGGGAGCTTGCCGGAGGGGAGGGAGACGGGGAGTTAGCTGGGGGAGGGGACAGCCGTGGGTGAGCGCGTGGCCGGGCGGGCGGGCGCGAGGGTGGGCGGGCGATGGCGAGTGAACGAGAGGGAGTGGGCGAGCGGATAGGCGGGCGGGCGCGAGGGCGACCGGGCGAATGTAAGGGCGAGAGGGGCGGGCGGGGCAGCGGGCGCGAGGACGGACTGGTGGGCGCGAGGGTGGGCGGGCGGGGGGGGGGGCGGGGGGGCGGGGGGGCGGGCGGCGGGCGGGCGGGCGAGCGGGCGGGTGGGCGGGCGAGCGGGCGGGTGGGCGGGCGAGCGGGCGGGTGGGCGGGCGAGCGGGCGGGTGGGCGGGCGAGCGGGCGGGTGGGCGGGCGAGCGGGCGGGTGGGCGGGCGAGCGGGCGGGTGGGCGGGCGAGCGGGCGGGTGGGCGGGCGAGCGGGTGGGCGGGCGGGTGGGCGGGTGGGCGGACGAGCGGGCGCGAGGGTGGGCGGGCGGGCGCCTGGCGGCCGCGTTGGCAGCCCTGGGCGCGCGCGGCCGCCGGGATCGATGGAGGCGCCGGGGGCGTCACGGCCATTCATGCTGGGCGCGCGCGGCCGGGTCGCGACCAACTGGCGCGCCGCCGCCACGTCGGGAGGGGTACAGCGCGCGCCTCTGCTCGCTCCACGGACAGGTGTTGAATTAAGGTTTCGTACTTTCGCCAGTTCAGATTAAAATACCTAGGACCTAAAACAAAGAGGCAGGTCAATGCTTTGTAAATGGTAATAAGTTGAAACTGAAGCTGTTTGTGCAGATGCTGATATTTGTGACGATATAATAGAAATCATGAGATTTTGATTGTAGATACAAGTGTCAAAAAATAGTGAGAACAAAGACAATAAGTGGCATTATTGTATTTATTGTATTAAAAAGTAATACAATAAATAATTATGTTCGATAATTTCCATGTTTCTGGAAAACTTTTGTAAATGGTGAAACTTTAAGAGACCTGTTCTCAGATCGTAAAAAAAAATAAAAAAAAAATAACAGAGGTGCAGTCGCTAATACGGATGACAAAAATAACAGCAGAATCATAAGATTTTTTGCAGTGCTTCGTTAACACATCGATGGGATTTTTTCACATGAAAATCTTATAGTAATATGTGTTTCCATACTGTAATATTTTTATTCGGAAAATACACACTTTTCCAATATGTCAATACCTATAAGTACACAGGTCATGAAATCATTTGGAGATTGTCCCTAACGCTTTTCCCGCAGGAAAAGTTTTACGGAATTGTATTTCTACTCAATACGACGAGTTCCTCACCCACAGCAAATGTTCATTTTCAAGAGCAGTTAAGATTTAAGTTTCAGTGTAAGCTTCCTTAAAAATATTCGATCGTTTAACCTAATGTCAAATTTCTCAAAACATACAAGATTTAGAAAAGGCAAACGATTGGCCGAGATTTATTTCTTAGTCTGCAATTCATACTTTCAGGGATGGAATACCGCATTGTACGTTACGTTAGGAATATCTTCAGTGGAATGTTGTTTATTTCTCAGTGAAGTATTTACTAGATTATATAAAAATTTTCTACGTAACCTTCTGGAGAAAAAATAGAGAGACCTCGTTCCCTGCACATACCACTCCCATAATATTTAGAATAAATAACATTCGGTGAAGATGGGAGATATATAATAGTTAGTCTTTATTCTGGTAGCTGTATTTAAAGGTGACCTTACATGCTATTCCCTAGTCTATTAACGATTTTTGGAAGTTCCGTTCATGAGAAAATAATTTAATACAAATTTAAAGAAGAGTTTAAAATATTGTAAATTATTGCGTTGCAAATCAATCTGGCAAGTTTTCAATAAGTATTTCAGTTCCTTAGTTTTGATCAGCATTTCATCCAGATGAATCAAACATGTGACACTTTGACTGTTGTCTGGCCTAACTGAACAAAGGTTGCTCTTCTGAGACTAAACCAGTGCATGTCACCGTACCATTCAATGAAAAAGTAGAAGAAAATCGGATAGCGGATCTTTTTGTGCTAATAGCTTGTGATGCAACCCGGCGCGTGCTAGTGCTCCAGCATTTTTGGCGTCGTTGGCTAGCATGACATCGTAAAGGTGGTCTTCGGTACCAAGGCATGGAGTGGATTGGATTCGGTACCAAGGCATGGTTGGAATTCAGCCAGTATTCAAATAGGGAAACTCCTACAACTAGACATAAATAAACAACGCTATAAAATTATAAAATTTGTAGCATTAATTGACTTTTGGCATGTCTAAATTCATAAAATCGATTTTTTCTGCAATGATCTTAATTGTACAGCTGTTGATTTAGCCAAATATGCGTTGTCACAAAATTTAGTGTGTATCATTTTAAATAATACGTTTGAATTATTCTAAACAATTGTAAAAACTGTTTTCAGTAGCCTCTCTCGTGAGTCTAGAAGATCCCTCGTTCTCCCCTC
This sequence comes from Teleogryllus occipitalis, assembly GCA_011170035.1. Classification (NCBI taxonomy): domain Eukaryota; kingdom Metazoa; phylum Arthropoda; class Insecta; order Orthoptera; family Gryllidae; genus Teleogryllus; species Teleogryllus occipitalis. Next base: position 98,647 of record BLKR01015064.1, on the reverse strand, counting down.
TGCGAGTGTTGGGCTGTTTAGGGTGGCCGCGTGCCCTATTGACCGATTCCTCCAATCAATATCCCAGGACCATCTGTCCGCTCCGCGCATCGCCTATTTATGAGATGCAGCGCCGCCGGGCGCTGCTAGCCTCCATCCCGAAGCGCTGAAAAAGTTTCGCAAGAGCGCTGGCTCGAATGCCTCGCAACCGCCTCGTCATATCTATTAATATGACAGTGTAAAAGAATGTCTAAGTATTGATACATTTTCCGGTTTCAGTGTACAAATTTCAACTTAAAATGTTGGTTCATTCCAGATAACCTAATTACTAAATTGTAGCGTTTCCTTGTTTTCAACAGTTTTAAAAGTATTTTAATAGCTGCAAATTTTTCAACTTTTCATATTTAAAACTTTTTTGTTACACTAAAAGCAGTGCTGTGATCCTAAATTTTAAGCAATCAGTTATCTCCAATGATTTCCATAAACTTCTTAATTTTTTATTTTATCTCAACGGAAGAAATGTTATGTTATGTTATGTTTATGTTAAATGAGGAAATGTGCCTTTACAGAAAGGTTTTAATGCAACACGCTTCCGCAGATTTTTTTGTGTATAGGAATTTAACTACATAACAATTCTGCCTAAAGTTTACAGACGTGACCATAATGCAATTTGACTCCGTGAATATTCCGCATTTTCCTTTTTCTTGACGCATGTGTCAGCAGCCGTGTTGGATCCAAAACATAGCCAAGATTTCATCAAATGAGGCGATTCCCAATCAGCAAGAGGCTTACCAAGAAACTTAAGTCATGAGATGTGAAATGTTTTCAAAGAAGAATTCCTTTTGTTAGTTGCAATGTTATTTCATCAAGTTAGTTTCTGTTTCTGCGTCTGCGAAACTCTCATTCACCACTTTCATTATTTCTTGTTTCTCTTAGAGAATCTGGAACTTGAACGCTACTTGAAGGAAGGTCCTCTTCATCAACTAAATCATTAAACTCATCAACAGAAACGGCATGCTTTACAAACTTCCACAGCTCTTCTAATTTGTCTTCTCTCTCCTTCCAAGGAGGTAGAATTGCAAATTGCTGCCGGCCGTGTTGTGGGGTCCAATAGGTCGAATCTCACAGATGATAGACGATATTAGATGCTGATTATTTATAAGTCTACTGTTCAAATTAACAATTACGTTCTGAATCAGCTGTAGTCTTGGTAGTTTCGCGTGACTCTTGTTAGAAACAAATAAAATGACTTTAAAAGTTTATGATTTCATAACGACAGGAACAATGTTTTCAGATTCTCCCTTGATATCCTGCAAAGAATCTAGTGCCTTTGTATTCTTTCTAATCTGGCGGTTTTGAACTTCAAATATCCACACTTTACAACCGACAGTCTCATGACCCGAAATTTCTAACCACGTTTCTTTTTCTTTGTGAAATATTGCCATTGGTCATCTGACTATTTAGACAAATTGTTTGAAACCCCCAAGGAAATTTTATCACTTACACCGTTCATATCATGTTAATTAGCTTCCGAAACTAATAAACTAGCTACCCACTCATCATCTTTATATTTTCTCTCTTCCTTCCTGCACCAGATCCAGGCTGATCCAGGCTTGTATAGTCGCGCTATATTTTAGCCATCTTGCAATGCACTCATGTGTTTTCTTTTCTTAACAGTTCACCAAATTGTTCTCCATAGATTCTATACTCTAATACTGCGTACGTAGTATAGCGAAAGTTATGGATCGCTGCAACGAAAAGCTGCTACTTTTCAACAGAAAAATTCGTTATAGATCTCCGATACCGAAAATGAGGATTATTCTTGTACTCGTACGTTGGTTTACGGCAAACCGTCTGTATGTCTGAACGACTAGTGGCTAACCCATAAATAGGATTTTCAAGTATATTCTTCAATCCATCTGGCTGATTGTAGGACCTCTTGAATTTAAAACGGATGTTTTAATTTTTGGAGGTACTTTACAAGGAGCCTCAAAAATATTTTCAATTTTTTCCTTAAAATGGCTCCCAGTTCAGTTATTAAATTTTTTCTCGAATAGCGTAAAGGACGCTTATAAAACCGGCTTAGATCCCCATTTTCTTGAAATATCTGTATTTTCAAATATTGCAAAAGTTTTTTCGGTTTTGATTGATTGGTTACTGATCCCGGGCGCTGAGTTATTAGTCTCGTAAGTGTAATCCACGTAAATGTGCAGATGCTTTCTTCGGGTGATGGTGGCGGTGATTGTTACTCGCTGGATGGTAATCCGGCGCCCACCTACCGGCGGCTAGCGGAGGTTTCCCCAACCAGGTATGTCCCACTAGCGGGGCACCGCCCTAGATGGAACAAGCTCTAACCTCCCGGCAAGTCTCCTGGCATATGTGAAAGTGTAGTGCATTTACGTGTGTGTGTGTGTGTGTGTGTGTAAGTAAGGGTGAGGATAGGTCAGGGAGAAGGAAAGAAAGATCACGTCATTGGTCCGTTTATTAGGGTACAGCTCCTACAATCGCTCGGGGTTGATAGGAGAAACCATGGAAAACGACCCATCAGAGCAGCCGACCGCTAGAATTCTCCTCCAGACAGCTTCAGAACTCGACCTAGCTCTCTAGCTAGGGTGGAAAATCCTACCACCGAACCACGAACCTAGGACCTCCAGGTCAGAGGCACTGCAGTGACATGAATTGATGATGATTGACATCATAAAAAATATAGATTTTTCACATGAATAAAATATATATTCTTCAAAATTAGAATAGTAACTGAGGAAATATACATTTTTTTTAAAAATATGATTGATTTTCGAGTAACTTTGTGTGAAATAACAACAATTTTAATAACAATGTTTTCTCAAAAATGGCTCCAATTTTTTTTTTCAATTTTTGTACAGATAGTTCCACATGCATTGAATAAGATGATATAAACGCCATTTGCTTAATTCTTTTATTTTTCAAAAATTACAGAAATTATTTTTAAATATCTCTCAAGTCTTTAATATTTATTTTACATACGATTTGCATTTGTATATTGCACAATATTGCATTTGTGAGTACAAGTGCTAAAAATGATGTCTAATTAAGTTTCTGGAAAACTCAATAATTTTCTGTGACCTCAAAAATTCATATTTTAAGAAACACGAACGACATTTTCTGAAAAACGGCACCAATTTTTTAAAAGTTTGAAACAGAGTTAAATACATTGACTAAAATGTTACTAACGCCATTTTGCTTTATTCTTTTGATTTTTTTAAAAAGTTACACAAAAGTACTAATTATATATATATATATATATATATATATATATATATATATATATATATATATATATATATATACATCGGTCAATATTTGAATTAAGGACATTTTCTAAGAACTATTGCATTCAAACGATTTACACAACTACTTCAAATGATTTCTGACAAAATTTCCCGAAAACTCGAATTCTTCTTTTCTGTGAAAATAAACTCTCCATTTTCAGAACCACTCAAACGATATTTTCTCAAGAACAGCTCCAATTTTTCCAATGAAAATATGCATATAGGTCTGGTTTGCTCTTCCGCTTCGTCAGTCAATGAAAATCCCATAGGGTTTAGTAACATCGACTGGCCATCGGTGGGATGTCCCTGCGAGGGGATGTGGGATGTCCCTGCTGTGCCCTGCGAGGGGATGTCCCAAGGCCACTATGGGTCGCAGTAACGGATGACAGGAAATAACCCATGTGTGTGATCTGTGTGGTGTGTGATCTGTGTACTCGAACTTGTTTTGCTGTATAACTTCCCTTAAAACCAATTAACAAAACCGATAGAACAAAAATTGTAATGAAATGACGTGCCTTGTTCTACCAATATCCCATACCAGCTCACAAACCGAGCTAATAACACTTTGTGGACTGGCCATCCCACGGAGTTAGTCCCAGAGCCGGCAGTTGCTCGAAGGCATCGACAGAGATGGACCCGGAGTAAATTGAAGGAAGTGATGTGGTGCCTTTACAACGCAAAAGCGAAAAATGGAGGCTCAGAAATAGAAGTTTACAATATATTGAGAAAGGGGAACGTTGATATGAGACCTACTCTAGTTTCAAAGAAGCTTGACAGTCAGCGACGAAAAATACTCAGTAGTGGAAAATTCAGAACGGAACTACTTTCTGACTTGATTCAGGGAAATGCGGAGTATGTTCTTCAGTCGAACTATCTACATAACGAAAATTTAGAAGCATCTAATATCCCTGCAATCGTAGGCAGGGCTGGCGATTGGTCTTCAGTCCGAGTGGGTAGTTGACACGGGTGGGGTCCACTCTCCTCCTCTATCTCCCACCGAAAATGTACATGAAGAGAATAACACAAATCAGAATATTTTACAATTATCACGTTTATCCTTAAATTGTCATCAAATTGTTATTTAATTTATTTACCATCACATTTATTTTATGTAACTTCACCAAAGTTCAGTTTTCCATTTGCAGCAACAGCATGTTTTTTGCATTTTTTACATAAACTCATTTAACAATTTTTGCAAATCGATTTTGTCTGTAGTGTCGGTACAAACGTGTAAAATCACGGTAGTTGAGGCAATCTTGCAACATTGTTGATCACACATATGTTTTTAGTCGACGCGATACCGAGAAACTTCGTCCGTTTCTGGAATTTGATAGAATATTTCCTTCACCTCAAATTCCGAGTAGGTATTTTACCCATGCAGAATGTTTCGTGTGGTTATAGCTACCCACCATACCCCATTATCCGCCGGCCTGATCGTAGGCTTCCGCGGCTAGTGTCAGGTGAAGGCTCTCGGTTGTCCGAGTGACGCTGCGGCGAGGGCATTGATGCCGACGTTTCAACCATCACATCGTGCTCTTCTTCAGGTCTGGAATCAAAATTATCTGTCGCGGCGGAGTGTCGAAACGTCGGCGTCAATACCTTCGACGCAGCGGGCAACCGAGCAACCGAGAGTATTTATCTAATATCCCTGAAAACGATAATCCTGTTGAAAGTTCATCTCTGCCCAATGAAACTTCCGTCAGTGGTGAAAAATCATCTGGCTATGAATCACACAATATAAACATGATGCGAAATCTCCTTCTATGCGAGATAGAGCGAGTTCGTCTATTTCTATTCGAATCATGTACACCGTTGAATAGAATATTTGAAAATGATAAAAGCTAAGATAGTGATAGAGACTGCGAATTCTGTCTTAAATGAGGTTGTACAGACCAGTTAAAACAGGTCGAGATCTATATATTACTGAAATCAATCATATCATGTTTGTAACTGGATCTCTGGTATCTCAGATAATTTTGGCGCCAGCCAAGAACACTGATGGCCAACGTTCAAACAAAGTAAATATCTCGGTATCCCTATGGAAGAAAAGATCTATGAAACGGTTAGCCTACACTCGGCGTGAAATATCATTCTTAGACGAAGAATCTTCTAAACGAAAGCACACCTCTAAAATTCTACGAAAAATACATCATGTTGAACAAAACTATCAAATTCAAAATGAGACGGCTAATTGTAGCTCAAAGAGAAGAAGCTAAAGGAGTGCTTAGGCTCAAATCATCAGACTTTACAAACGTAGTGTAGATTTCCGTGTATAGATTCGGTTGTTTAAAACAGAAGCGAAAAGATTCTACTGCAATCTGGTTCAAAAACCGAAGGACAATGCTGTCCCTCCTGCAAAAGATGACGTCGCAACATTTTGGGCAAGAATCTGGGGAAAAAATATCCTAAAACAGATGCATCTTTGCCCCAATCAGATGTTGACGCTGCCGATGAATTTGTGGAAACAGTGGAACATGTTCAGGAATTCCCGGAAGATGACCTCTTCCAAGCAATTAAAACCATGGGAAACAGGCATTCCCGGGGTTTGATAAGAACCAAAATTATTGGATTAAGAAATTAACAGCATTAAATTCTCATCTAGCAAAGACTGTTAATAAAATATTAGAAAACCCAAAAAAACTATCGGAATGGCTCACACGCGTCATCACGAATCTACTCCCCAAACGGGTTCTTTGGCGAAGAACTGCACGCCAATCACGCGTTTCCCAATAATGTAGCCTGTAATGTAAATAACTGCAGCCATAGCTAACAAAATGTCAACACTCCCTTCATGTAAAAATAGTTTTACGTTTATTTTTTACGTTTCAATTGATTTATTGGTGATTTCGGGCGCAACTACGGAGGTCATTAGTCCCGTGAGCGTAGTGCATATTTTTCATTGGGATGTGGCCGGTGATCTTCTGCCACTGGATGGCGAGAACCAGCGCCGACCTACCGTCGACTGGCGGGGTTTTCCTCAATCAGGTATCTCCAATCAGTGGGGCACCGCCATAGTCGGGACAGGCTCTAAGTTCCCGACCGGTCTCCCGGCATGTATGGTAGTGTAGTGCATGTTAGTGTAAGTGTATGTGCAAGGGGTAAGAATAGGACAAGGAAGAGGAAGGAAAGATCGCGCGCGGTCCATGGCCCGTTTGCTAGAGCACTGCTCCGGCATTCGCCTGGTGTTGATCGGAGAATCCACGGAAAATTACCGATCAGAGCAACCAGAATTCTCGTCCAGACAACGACTGAATTCGACCTAGCTCAAAAGCTAGTGTCGAAAACCCTGCCGCCGTCGGGACTCGAATCTTAGGACCTCCCCGTCAGAGGCGCTGCAGTGACAACAGTTGATGCACTGAGCCACCGCTCCCGGGTTACGTTTCGATTTAAGGTTTTTTTAAGTAAATTCAGATATTCAAAATCACCCCAATGTGTTTCGCATGGTACGGTCTGATATCACGTATGGTTCCATCCCCCCCGTTCAAGAGCCGCTTGGCAAATTGCCGAGAGGAGTCACATGGGAATCACCCGAGTAATGAAAATATGGCCCGCAAACATATTAAAGGTTTTTGTTGAGACCCTTGAGGCCTTGCAAGTTGGACACCCTTGTCCTAGACTTATTAAGGCTAATAAAAAGTCATGGAGTAATCAGGTTACTAATACACAGCGGAAGGGAAGTAGTGGAAACAAGAAGTATTCAGATTAACAGGGGACATTTTCAAGGAGATTCCCTATCCCTTCTGCTGTTTTGTATTAGTTTCAATCCACTATCGAGACATTTGTCACACTGACATTATCACTTCTATGGTGATGATTATCACATTCGTTTTACATTGAAGATTTTAAAGTGTTTGTTAAGAATGAAGCAATTCTCTCCCAAATGCTGTGTGACGTCAATGACTTTAGCAATGTAATCTGCATGAAGTTTGGTCTTGACAAGTGTGCAACGAATCAATTTAAAAAGAGGCAAAGTGACAACGTCAGAGAGCATTAAAGTTGATATGGTCACTGTACTTCAAGATCTTTAGCCAGGTAACTTACCCGGGCATTAAAGAATGTGAAAAGATCTCGAACGACACAATGAAAGAGAATTCGCAGGGAGTATTATCGAAGAGTGAGACTTGTCTTGCAGTCCGCTCTGAACTCCAGGAATAAAATATCTGCAGTGTTGGGCGGTGCCTGCAGCCGAATACACATTCGGACTAGTGGATTGCACTGAGCAAGGAATTCGAAACATGGATAGAAAAAACAGAAAACTGCAAAGTTTATGTCGCCCACCCTCGAGCTGTTGTACATAGACTTTGTGATAGGTCAGGAAGGAGGAAGAGGCATCAGACAAATTGAAGCCTCCTAGCACAATGCAATAGTCGAGATGGGGAAGTATATTGTCAGTCAACAAGATGACCTATCAATGAGGATGATCATTAAATCTGAGCGAAAAATGGGTAACATGCATTGTTAGTGTAGCAAGAAGCATTGCGAAGAAAACTATACAAGACATGTAGAATATCGCAGGTACTGAACTTCTGAACATGAAATGTGAGATACAAAGTAAGTTAAAGAAATCGTGGAAAGACAAACCACTCCATGAAAAATATCCAAAAGAATGAACAAGTTTGAGATCAATTATTTACGTAGCTTAAAAGGGGAAGAATGCAGCTAGAACCGGAAGCAGTTGTAATAGCTGCCCAAGATCAGTCGTTGAGAACACGATATTATGATAATGCTGTTTTTAAGATCATTTTTTCAAGATCAGATTTTCCAAGATCATAAATTCCGCTTCTGCTAGGAACAAGTAGAAACCATTTGTGATATACCAAAATGACGAACCATTTTTATTATGGAAATGTCATTTTATTTGACATAGAATATAGGGATTGTAATAGACGATCGCGAGGGGGTCGCTACATGAGAAATAAACAACCGGCGTTAAGGATCATTTTCGTTAGGTTTAAATGACAGAGCAGAGGCGGAATAAGCATTGTTTTGAGAGCCAGAAGAAAAAGATATAATATTCGGATACTTCCGAGTTTTTAGAAGAACATTCATTCGCTTGAGCAACGCGGTGATGAGCGGGTCGGCTTTTGATATATTTTACTAGATCGAGGAAAGACTGTAATTGACAGTTGTATAAAGTTAACTATCGTGTCTCATATTAGGATAGAGCGTTCTTGTAAGAAGAAAAATACGTATCTAGGCGTCCACCCGAGACGTTAGTGAGGAAGTCACGGATTATAATTTGGAACCAGACACGGACATTCGGCGAGGACTTTATCCAGAAGCAAGCTTCTGCTGCGTCGTCGGAGGTTCTACGGGGCGCCATCGAACGAAGAAGTGAAGAGTGAAGACGAAAAAGCGAAGACTCACGAATGAATAAAAAAGGTTTTATAACTATTTTAATATAGAGAAAACTGGTCATGACCAAAGATTGATTCATTATAATTATCAATATAATAAATTCCAATTTGTTAAGTTGAAAGAAAGCTGATTATCATTGTTCGTTACGTGCAATCCAGCATTTTAATAAGATTTTCAGATTCCTCGCCACTCCGTATGGATGGCAGATTGAATAATTGGTTGCAGAGTTAATAGCAACAATTATAAACTTCGAACTCCAATTAACTGAGCTAGCACAACACAATTTTGGAAGGAAAGATATTTAAATTACGTAGGAATCATTAGGTTTCAATTGTAACCTTTTCCTGGCGCCCAAATTACACTTGTCAGTAATAATTATATTGCAAAATGTCCCTCCAAGTGGGGCTTGTTTTTAAATAGAAAGACGGGGCTTATTTTAAATTGACACCAGTCAACGTCCGGCATATTTCACATTGACCATATATCTCTCTTTTTTTCTAATTGTAGCAAAGGCCGAATACACGAAAATGCACAATAGTTATCTCCACTGAGAGATCTGTAACGCCCTCAAAGATCCAAGCAGATGTTCCAAGTGGTACAAATACAAAAACTGGTGACGTCTGGTGGACTCGATGCAATATTGTACCAACAAATTCACACCGATCGCACGATTGCGGCAAACAAATCGTATATTGTTATCCGTATTTGGAGAAAAACCTGTTTCCTTGTAGATGTCTCTGTATCATGTGATTAAAACGACGTAGCTAAGGAGGCAGAGAAACGTCCTAAATGCAAGAGTTTGAAAATCGAGGTGAGCCGAATGTTGGGCGTAAAATCACAGGTTGTTCTGATACTTATCGGAGCTCTGAAATTTCTACCGCCAAATATTTATAAGAAGTTGGCTAAACTCCCAGGTCATTCAAAAGACTGGGAAGTGCAGAACATTGTTTTATTTGGACCAGCCCACATTTTGCGCAAAGTATTGTGGGGGCACCAGCAGTCCCTAGAACTGCTCCTTAGGAAGCTAGTTGCAAACCAGAGCAGATTATATATTAAAACGACTCATAAAATCTTTAGCGCGGAGAGTAGAGAGATTAGAAGAATAATAATAAAGCCGATCCGGGTAGCCGAGATCGCTAAGGCAGTAGTGCCGTGGCGGTCTTGGACCGAACGATCGCGGATTTGAGTCCCTCCTTGGGCATGGATGTGTGTAGTCTCTGTATGTGATTGTCCATTTCATCCTTGATAATCATTATCAACTCACCTCATCCCCCAGAGATAACAACCCTTGGTGTAAAAAAGTAGATTCAGCGTGAAATTGCTGATCCCCCCCCCATAAAATCATGTGTACCTTCCATCGATAAGTGTAACTGAACCCGAGAGAGTGGCACATTCGCGTGGCCAATTCACGACCATAATAATAATAATAATAATAATAATAATAATAATAATAATAATAATAATAATAATAATATGAAACATAATGTGCCTGCTTACTCCAGATTTGCATTTTTCAGTGAAGAAGTAGAATAAAAAGAAGTAGACGAAGGAGAAGAGAAAATAGACGAAGGAAAAGTAGTCGGCGAAGAAGAAGAAGAAGTAGAGGAATGTGAATTTGGAAAAAAAATAGAAGAAAAATGATTAATAGAAGTAAGAGGAGAAAATAGTAGTAGCGGTAACATCGATATCCCGTGGATTCCATAATCTACTGCCTCTTGGTACCTGAAGTTTAATAGGCAAACGATTAACAAAAAAACATATTTGATCTATAACCGTAAAATCGGATATTTTTTTTAAACAATACCCTTTTACTTACAAACTCCTTTCTTAGTATAGAAATTTCGCTACTTATCGACAAATTGATAAGATCACTAGGCATCCCAAATGTCGCAAATGAGCACCAAACAAGGCAATTGTATGTCTGACCATCCATAACGATTATTGAAGAAAGGTTTTGAAAGCTTCGTGATTCATTTGCAAATTCGTCTCGAACTACAAGTATTATTCCCAGACAAATTCGTTAAACAAGACTCTCAAAAAATATTCTTCTCCTACGAGAATATCCCAGCATTTGAATCTACAAAGTTGACAAAACGCACATTTAAATTCGCATATATTTCAAAAACATATTTTCAGATAGAGAACATGTATTTTCCTAGAACCTATTCTCTTCACAATACATTACGAAATCACGTCCCACATTTCCCGCAAACTCCCTCCATCCGCTTAGAAGCAACAATGGACTCATTCTAATAGTCAAATCTAAATTCTGACCCTTCAGAATAGTGAAGGATTATAGTCAGAGCTGTATTCCCAACTTTCATACAAATTCCTTGTTACTTGTATCCTTGAAAACTCCCCGATCTGGAGAAGAATTCTAGCGACCGGCTGCTCTGATCGGCAGTTTTATGTGGTTTCTCTGATCAAAACCACGCGAATGACAAACTTGTACCCCATGAAATGATTAAAAATTTTAATTTTATAGATTAGAATGCATTAAGAAAAATCTTTAGCTTGTTTAAATATTCAAATTTTACGCTAAAAATAATAAATTTATGTTTTTTAGTGTTCATTATTATTTATTCTTCATCCATTTATTCCCGTTTATTTCAAATGTTAAAACTATGTAATGGACATAAAATAAATTGAAAAACATTTATTCATTATGTCATAAGGAGACGTGAGAGGCTATGTGTATAAAATGGGGAAATTTTAGTTTTTGGGTCCTACAAATTCCACCCAGTGTTGGTTGGATATTTTAGGGTCAATTTTTAAAATTCATAGTCTGCTGTTTTCATATTATATTTGGAACTTGCAATGATTTGTTGGTAAGTATGTTCATAGATAGCTTTTCATTAATATTACTATACCAAGGAAGAAACATCTAACCATTTAGCGCGTGCTGGCATTAATACATTTTTAATACTTCTAAACGAAATAATTAATGAGACTTTCGTAGAATCAACAAAGCCTGAAATTCATTTGTTCCCATGCAAAAGTTCTAGCTTGAGAAAGAAAATACTTTTTAGAACTTAGAAATTTATTGCTTTTATTAGAAAATAAATTTTTAATTCTACAGTATTTCCAATTATTCATTGGAAAAATCTATGAACATTTTGGGGTATAAACCTACATTTCGATTTTCTTCCGATGCCAAAGTTAATTTAAAAGTAATTGTACACAATTTTAACCACTTCCAATTCATACAATTTATCCCAAAATCATTTACTTTGATCCTTAAAATTCAAAGGATGTTGATTAAATCTTTTGGGGACACAATTGAAAATATAGTGGACCTTTAGGCGTCGTTATCAGAGCTGAAAGATTGGTCTTGCTGCAACGACGTGGTTTGAATAAAATTATTTACGTCCATATATAACTTTTATCTGCAATGCTTTCCGAGTTTCCGGTAGAACGGTCACACGAGTTGCCATGTCTGTACAAGAATGAAGCACTAACGTCCTAATTTACATTTTATCACAGACCACGTTCCCTTTAGCAGGTAGAAAGCAACCTTCGTGACATTGACCGCCCAACACCAGCAGCGAATTAAGCATAACGAATAAAACATATCCTGCCTTCAGTATCGATGGCCGAAAGACGACGAGGCATCCATTATTCAACCTCTAGAAATAAAGAGGTAGTAGCAGAATACAGATCAATGCAAAATAATGAATAATAAGGCATTCTCTCTGCTTCACAAGACGAACAACATCTTATTAGTACCGTACAGTGATGAAATCGCACAATCAAAAATCCTTACATTTTCGTAGGAATTTGAGACCTTTTAAATCATACTTTAATAACCATCCATAACTGTCAAATTCAGTTAATTTCATTGCATTTGAGAGTTATTTCATTCAATTTTACATTATGGAATTCCATATCTTAGATTTGCATACGTACAATATCTACTAATTCCACAGTAATTCTACAGTATTTACTAATTCCAAATAACGTAATTTTAATCAGCGTAGCGTGAAGAGTGGAGCAGGGAAGGGCGGGCAAAAATGGCAGAGCGGACCTGATAAGATTTCAATACTAATTACAAAATTACTATTACACATTTGCGAAGTAGCATATATATTTAATGGTCAGGAATGTCACAAAAAGAGTGCCAGGTTTGTTAACGTACGTGCATCATTCATTATTGGAATTCGAATGGCGTTCAAAAAACGCTCTCTATGTATACCGAAACCTATTCGTTTCAAAAATTTCCCCAACAATGAAAAATATTCATTACAATATTATTAAATTACACTTCGATCTCATGATGAAAACGAAATGTATTATCTAAGTTTGTGTTTCGTTCTGCTTCGTTGTTTATTCTTCTTTTGTTATTTCTTCTTTGTTGTTCTTTCTATTATTATTCCACCACGCAGCGATTGCCCTACAACCTTAAGAGCACACTTCAACCGTGACACGTTTTGAGAGACTTTAAATGCAACGAGGACGGAATAATGTAGAGCCTCCGCTTGAGATAGCACCGTAAAACCAGAGACGAGGTTCAAACGTTCTACTTCAATATTTGTAACTCGAAAAGATAATGGGAAAATTTTCTTTCGAGAAAAATTAATTTGCGTTAATAATTTAAGTAGTCAAGCAGACTTCCTTTGAAATATTGCTATTTACATTACTTTCCAATCGAAAGGCATTGGCAGTGCAAAACTCTACTTCTCATCGTATTCATCGGCATGTATCCTATAGACAAGCATTCAGATCTGCTGACAATTAAAATTTTCATTTGGACAGTAATTTTAATCCAGATTTTGGACGATATCGTAAAAACGATGTTTCCAGTTTTGAGTGTACTTCACTTTTGAATCCGTTACGTCACGAATTAAAAGTGAAGAATATGTAACATGTTAAAGAAAATATTTATCATGTATAATATTATTTCTAACGTCTATCCCTTGAAACGTATAACATTATTTATAAAGAACAATATTTTTATATGCACTCTATCTATATATTTATGATGCTAAGAGTTTTTGTAAAGAAAGAATTTTGAGCTTTCTATCATTCCAAATTTCGTGATTTTTTCTTTAAATGAAAAGTAGGAGACACCTGAGTGTTATCACTAGTTGTTATTAACCAGTTTCATTGTGCTCGTAAAAAAACTACATTTTAATAATTTTTTAAAATTCTTGTTTTAAAAGCATTCGACACTTCATGGCGCCAGAATACGTGCGTTATAGTTAGCAACGCGAAGAGTATCATTTTTTTAAAAAAATTGAGTGTTTTAAATGCAAATATTAGTGAGTGTGTATAAACGCAATGTCCAGCAATAATCTAACTCGTGTGTCCTTTTATCAAAAATGACGTCCAGTGATTGTAATTATTTGTGATGCAACACGGTTTTGAGTTATGGTGGATAACGTGATTTCCTGCAATGGTCCAATATAAACGCACATATCAATTCATCAATTACATTTTCAAAAACATGTTTAACTCTGTTTTTGCAATTAACAGTGATTATAGTTTTCCAGAATTTGTAAACGTCCCTTCATTATTCTTGGAGAATAAGTACAGAACGACATGAAATAATGTGTTTGGTATTTTTAATTTTCCGTGTAATGCATATGTAGCACGCTTCTGTTGTAACTTTTCCGCGCTTCCTTTTGTGTGATGTAGTCGCTCGGATTCAGTAAGTTATTTTTAATATGCAATATTATAAGTAATTATACCATATATATATATATATATATATATATATATATATATATATATATATATATATAATTAATATGAAGAACAGGGACGATATACTTCAAGAACACTGCAACTTTGATCAATAAAGCCGTCATAGTTTATGACTTCCCTAAAACGTTGTCGATTTCAGGCGCTGCGCATTCACAAACGCGTTGAGTTGCGCAATCCTATCTCGATGAGAGAAATCTTTCCCTCTTCACGCAAAAAAAGGCAGGACTTCCGTAGTACTGATTATGGAAACTGCCCATAAATCTGATTGATATACTACATCCGCTCTGCCGCATCAGATTATTACGTAGTCTCTTGTACTCAAGAGAGCCACTGAAACATTTCGGCCTCTGGTAAAGGTCAACGACAAAAACGAACTCAAAGCGAAAGTACAGAGAGAATATGTATGCTTCGCTTCCTCTACATTCCCTATTTTCTAATCAAGTAAATCATCTGAGAAAGAATCGATTTACCAAGAAATTTGGAATATTAAAGCTAATTTCAAACGTCTTCCGATGTACTGTCCGGGGCACATGTCTTCTATTTCTGGACATCGAGATTTTCAAGATGCGGTCATTCAATGAAATTTTTGTGCGTTGTTGTTATTCACGGCGCACAAAGTGCAGGAAGACTTTTTTCAACTCCTGTAAGAATTTTTTTACCCTTTGGAATTGATTTTGAATTATCAAAAAGAAAAAAATGACTGTGGTACGATTGCGTGGTAACTTGTTTTATATTCCCATAGTACCTGGCTTGGCGGAATCACTAGAAGTTACGTGACTCTGATCCTTTAGTGTTTAGCGCCCACGCTCCGTCATTTTCTAGAGACGAAGTAATTCCAGAGAACCAAAGTAACAATTTTTAACGTCTCGTCTTTAATATTTTCATCAATATCCATTTCTCATCAGTCACCAGCCAGGAATTCGTTACCTTTAGTTACTGCCCGACTGATAATAAGATATTGTTAAGGGCTGTAGACACATGTCCATTCGACACTGGCTGAATTTGAATATTAATTGACGCTTCCATGGGCTCCCACCACTACCATCTCATTCTGACGCCCATATTTCCTATATTCATCCCTTACACGCACTTCCATGTATGAAGACTGTACTACCCACACATACCGGGAGACCAGTCGGGAGCTTAGAGCTTGTCCTCGCTGGGCGGTGGGCTGCTGATGGGAGATTCCTGGTCGTTACCAACCGTGAAAGCCGATGTAGGTCGGCGCCGGATCTCGCCATCCAGCTAAGAAAGATCACCGCCACCTTCAAATACATGCACCACACTTACAGGAGTAATGACCTTAGCAGCTGACGCGCCCGGTATCACTAATCAATCGACCGACGGTCCTCCTCCGCTCGGTGTGTCCGCTCGCTGCGTCCATGGCGGGCGCGGGGGGCGGGGAGGAGGCGAGGGCTGGAAGGCAGCGAGTGCCGGCGCAGGGGCTCCTCGCGGGGCGAGCGTGCGGCGTATCGCCCGTCGCATCGCGCTGCCAGGTTATTTTCGCGCTCTCCCCCACGCGGAGAACGGACCTCTGCATAGTGACCCCTTTCGTGTTGCAAGGCGAAGTGTATCGGGGCAGTTGCTTGGAGGCGCACTGCATAGCCGGCTGCAGTGATCCGTCACCCCTGCCACCCCGTGCCCCCACACGTAAACGCGTCGACTGCATTGGCCTCAATGACCAAGTGCCACGAATCGAAGGCGTGGTCTATGAACTAAAAAACTGTAGTCATGCAAGAGAGTCTGTTATTTAATGAACTAATTTCGCAAGAAAGGTGTCAGGTTGAAATTTGAATGAGCGCTCAACTATTCGTCATAGATGAGAAAATCTTCGTTTTAATCGATTGGTCACAAAATGTTCGAGTTCATGTTTAATGAAAATATCTTTGTGACTCTTGCTACGACTTCAACTGAAAGCACATTAATTATTTTGATCTCCATAAATGCATTCCACATCGATTACCAAAGCTTGGAAACAGACAACATAAATAAAAGGAATACGACGCGTGTGTGTACATTATGCATATGAACTTCAGTAGAAAATGTTACGTGTAGGGTATTTTCGTCTCTAAGTGTACAGATTTGCTTGAGGCTCACAAGATGTTGCGTTAACTACAAACCACTTCCAGAAACATTTCGTGTTAAAAATTAAAACAAACACTGGACACTTCATTTATTTCCTGCTAACGCTAGAGCTTAACGGTTCAGATTCTTTTCTTTACTAAATTCATGGACATGTTTCAACGCGTAATCAAAAAACAGTTTAACTTTCGAACTTAATTTCGTTGTGAATATGAATTGTTTATTACTGGCATGAAATTAACTGAGGGATCGTCTTACGAAAACTCAGTTACTTATTATTTTAAATAGCAAATTGCAGGTACAGGTAAATTATAAATAGCAATTACAGGTACATACGAATACTAATGTATAAATATTGAAATAAAATGTATTGGGTTGCTTTCCATTTTCTTGTGTTGTTACACTACAACTCTAACATTACAATAAGATTTTTGAAAGGTTTCCTAGCCCCGTCTCACCACTCACACCCATCTAAAGCCAAAAATGTGTCTTCTTATTTTATTTTTTCGTCAACTAATCACTATTGATTGAAAAAATATGAAAAATAATAAAATTATTTATACTATCAGAAGAAACTTTTTTATATTTTCTCAGGGCCAAATTCAAATGCAAAAAATATTTTCGAAAAAAATAATAACAAATAGTTTCACTGTGTCTTAGAAACACGGAAAAGTCTCGAAAAAATTCAAAAATCCCTCTCAAAACAAATTTGTGTACTCAGAAGAGGAAAAACCAAGATTACAATAGAAGTGTCCAACATTCATTTTGCAAAAAATTGCTATCTTCAAAAGACACTACTTATTGTTTTAACAGTAAATGCACCACTAATTATTTTAATAGTAAAAAAATAGCTTCACACTGGTACACAGCTTTCAGCGTTTCTGGTGCGAGGAACATTTCAAAATGTAATTTAACGTTCATCATTTTGGAGGTTTTGACGTAAACGTACTCTTGTTCTTTTAGGAATACGAAAATCTGGTTTTAAGACCTTAGGACGCATCATTTCATACTTGTGCACGATGGTAAAGTATGTTGCAGTAAATGTGTAATGTGGGTCTCATGTGCCTGATTTCCAACCAATGTAATAATCTGTGCACTTTTATGTTTTCGCCATAAATCTCTTTGATGCAGGGCGGGGGCAATTTCCTATCCAGGAGCAGTACACTTGTGGGATACTGAGTCGATGGTTTCTTCCAAATAATACAAAACCTTCATCTTTTCTTGTTGCATATGTGAACAGAGGAACAACATAGGGTATGTGGGCGTAACTATGAATCCAGAAAATTCTACATTTAATTGTTAAGTGCATATTTCTGCCGCTAATTTTAAGGATTGTGACTAGGTCTTCATTATAATTTAAATGAAGGTTCATAAGCAAATGAAGTTATATAAAATGAGAACATTTTATGAAACGAAAACGTGAACAAACAAATGAGAGAAAAAGAAAGAAAAAATATATAAGTGTTTTCTGCCGAAAATTCGTCGATTATGATTACCTATCTTTCTCTTCTTACAAAGTTCCATTGTAAGGCGAGAAAGTAAAGTGAAAAGAAAGTATAGTAAAAGAAGATAAGACTGATTTACTATCATTTCACTTCAGAGCCAAAACTACAGAAGCTAAAATCGTTAAAGTAAGAACATACGATCCGATTACAATGCTTGTAACCTCTAAAATTCTTTTCCTTTTTTATACTCTGGAAGGGTGATTTTTATTCAGTTACGGCTTTCTGAACCGTTTACATAGAGGTACTACAAGAGGTTGCGTCAAAGTGCGCGAGGCAATCGGCAGCATGTGACAATAAATGTTACAAACTTCAAAGGCATGGCGGGGGATCGAAGATAATCACTTTCTATCAATGAATTTGTGGAAGGAAATCTCGTAGAACTAAGTTTCTCACCGTCCCTTGTGTCTCATGTGTCCCTGATTGGTAAGCAAATCACCTCACGCTGATGTTTCGCATGTACATGAACTTCTATTTGCATCGAAGGTTGCACAGCACTCGAGCTTCGTTCGAGCTCCGCATATGCTCTAGAAGTTCGTAACATTTATGCTAAGGCATCTGTACAGAAAAATGGAAGTATAATTAGTAATTGTGGTACAACGATCTTTATACTCTAAAGCAATAATCAAAATTCACGATTCTAATACAGCACACGTTCTAATCGTAACAGATCCCGTTTTGAGCATACTCTCATACACATGTGCGCGTTTTAGGACGTGAGCAATAGGAAGGCGGTTGTGGAAGAAAACTAAGAGTATGTTTGTGAGCGATCGGGAATTCTGGTGATAATAGGGTTTTGACCGCTAAAAAGAGCGTAATTGTGTGTTTATGAGTGTGAGTGCGTGTTTGAGTAAGGGCGTGTTTGCGCGAGGGTGTGTTTATGTGCTTGTGAGTTTATATGAGACAGTTTACGAGCGTACGTGTGTGAGTACGTGAACGACCGAGAGAGACTGCAGAGGTGAGTGCGCGTGAGAACGCGGGGTCTGAGGGTCCAAGTCTTGAGGCTGCGGTTATCGCCCTCCCATTGGCCACTCGTTTCGCGCTTCCCTGGGAATTTCCGCCCTCGCGGCTCCGCCTGCAAGCGGCGGCCGATCGATCCCCGGGGCTGCTCCTGCGCCCCCGCCCAGCCCCGCCCCGCCCCGCCCCACCCAGCCCCCACTCATCGACTGCTGCAGCGAGGGAGGGTGCACTAACCGAAAATTCGATTCTGGGTGGGTACGACCGGATACATCGCAGTCCTCCGAAAATTCCATTGGCCTTGCTTTCATTCTCTGCAGTGAGTATCGTTTTCCCATTCTTCTTGTCATATTATTATTATTATTATTATTATTATTATTATTATTATTATTATTATTGTTATTTACCTTATTTATTACTAATTTCAAAGTCGCGAAGGAATTGAAAAAAAAATGCAGCCTCTGGCCATGTTAGAGGTTCCTTCGATTTGGTTAGATTCTTGAGAATCGGGAAAGAGATAAAAACAATGAAACAGTTTGGATTCGGACAGATTAAAACAATGTTTGATTGCGTTATTACAAACTTACCGTCTTATTAGAAACTGCGCGTATCATCTCAATTCTCATATCCAGGGCCTTTTGCGTACGACCTCGATGGGGGCCTCTGCACGACCAGTGCCCGAGCTCGACGGCGATGGATGTGCGAGGATTTTGGAAGGTCGGTCATTTCGCTTGTGGCATGTAAAAATCCTTGGCAGGTGCCCGGCAAAATTACATCCCCCCGGCAATATCCCGTGCCAACGAGGTCTCAGGTTCATCCAACCGGAGATTTCGTATATAGTCGTTGTAAACTGAGACTGACTGATATTGACGGAGAAAGTGAGTGGTGCAACAGGGGACACCCACGGGTCATGCCTCATCCAAAAATATATTCTTGGCCCGCCCCGGGGGTAGGTTTGAAAGGAAGTCTGGGTCAAAAATATTGGTGCTGGACTACGGCCAATGGGCGTCACCTCGTAAATAATATTATGTGACAAATCAATACTACTTTCGACACCGTCATGCGACAGCAGTTCTCCAGGGGAGAGACCGCCCACTATTAAAAAAGGCTATTACGGGCTGCCCTCGCTCATTGGTCAGCGTGATCGCTTTCCATGGCGCGACCCCGGGTTCGATTCCAAGTATATGTTGCTGAGTTATGATGAGAAAACTCACTTCTCAGGTTGAGAAGACCAGAATACGGCATGGGCATGTCATCGTACTAACCACACGTACCCCCTTAACCCATGTCCGCGAGGCCGAGAGGCTGCAATTGTTTGTACACGCGCTGTCGCGCCAAGTACAGATTTACGTGTTAATTGCTTTTTACGAGTTGCAACTTTTTTAAATTCATCATATGCAAAGAATTGTTGCAATATATACTACATGTCATTTCGTCTAGCGAATTTCAATCGTACTACTAAAATCAGTCGAAGTTTCGTAGCCCGAGTAACCGTGTGCTATTGTCAGAGAGAAAAATAGCGATTTTGATTGTAAAAATTGAGTTTTTATGTGCAAATATTTATGAGTTATAATGTGATACACCAAATAACCCAAAGGAAATTTCTGCCCTATATATTCGAGACTTTAACTTTAGATGACGTTAGAATTCGAAATTGGAAATCAACCAAAACATTGGGTTTTTACAATAAATGTTTGATCACATTTGATAGCTAATTTATGTTCGTGGGAGCCAAACGTAAATATTATAATGAAAATTTACAAGTGGGGTAGAAACGAGAAGTGTCAAATCAGAAAAAAGTAATAGAATGTTCGAGAAGTTCCTGTAGATTACGATGTAACAAACGTTTCTTTGAGGCCTTTGCCCTAAAAAAAATTTAAGTTCTCAGAACGCTTCGTTTAGAAGTTATTTAGCTATATAAATTAAAAAATGCTACCGATTGTTGCGGGTTGCATTTTACATTAATTTTTAAATGCATTTTTCTAAACAAATCCTTTATATTTTTAACGTCAGAGTGCAATTAGTCATGTCTCCATGAAATTATCTTTCTTTAGAGACCTCATTTATAAATATTCTTTGCCTATGAGAGACCCAAAAGGTATCTATACTACTGAAATAATAAAAGAGACGATACCATAATTTACACCCGATCGCTTCTTTGCGCATAGTTCTTCTCTATCTGACACTGTAGTTTTTCTCTAACCAGGAGATCCTATAGTTCACGTCCGGTGGTAGGATTTTCGACACTAGCTACGTAGTTAGGTCAAATTCAGCCGCCGTCTGGAGGAGAATTCTAGCTGCCGGCTGCTGTGATTGGTAGTTTTCCGTGATTTCTCCGATGGGCACCAGGTCAATACCGGAGCAGTACCTAAAAAAAGGGGCCACGGATCGCGCGCGATATTTCCTTCTCTTTCGTTCTCCTATCCTCACTCCTTATTTACACACACTTACATACACCACACTCGCACACGTGTCGGGAGGCCAGCTAAAAGTTTAGAGGCTGAAGAGGTGCTGTGCTGGTGGGAGATACCTTTGAGGAAAATCCAGATAAATGACGTGTAGGTCGGCACCGGATCTCACCATGAAGCTGCGGAAGATCACCGCCCCCTTCCACGATAAAAAAAAAGCATACAGTACACTTATGTAACCAATGACCAGAGCAGTTGTCGCGTCCGGAAACACTAATAGATCAATGAACAGAGCAGTTTCCGTCTGTTGCGTGGTGCGCACGCCAGGCCGCGCTGCAGCGGTCGCCTTCCAGCTGAGCGGCAGAGCCTGGCAGTGGCAGCCGCGACCTTGGGTGTCGGGGCAGAGAGTGATTGCGGCCCACGCGACCGCCCTTCCCCGCCGCCCAACCACACGCTCAGCCACCTTGATCCTCTCCGCAGCTGCCGCGCGCACGCACACTCGCACATGCGTGCACATGAATAGGCGCACACATACAAACACGAACGCACGCGATTACTTACTGGCACAAACACACGCACACTTACAAGCACACATACGCACTCACACACACACACAATAACAAGTAGTGCTACAGAGTGGCATATATTTTCTCATACTAAATCGTTTCCTATTTTTTTCATACACTCATTATTTATTTTTATTTATTTGTTACTTATTTGATTTTGTTAATTTTTTGTTCTGTGCGGAAGTTTAAGATTAGAATGAAAAAAATATTAGTATTTTCTTAACTGAATATGCCTTTGAGTGAAGAAGAAGAAGAAGAAGAAGAAATGAAACTACAGTAATTTTAAGTGCAACTACGTTTCATGTACGCAACCGGATCTAAACAACATTTTCGACTTCATCTCAGCACTTAAATGAGTGAAATCACGGAAATACTCTGGATGTTGTTAGAAAAAAATTCTCCTAGAGAAATGTGCTTCGATTGTGTGTGAAATGTAAAAAGTAAACGACGAGTATTGGCTCTATACACACATTTTCGACATCTTAGTGTGGTGAAATGCAAAGTTTGAATATAGTAATTATTTATATGAAATATGACAATGTAAGAATTAATAATTTCCAAGGTTTCAAAATGTCAATAATGAATTTGAACATTCATGAGCAACGGCTAACCTCGGTTCCCCTTATAGTTCTTACAAACAGAGAAACTGTGGCAGGAGGACCGGGAACCTGTGTAACCCCTGGCATATCGAAAATTTTGAACTTCATCTTATATTTGGCTATCATGTGCTGATATCTTTTCATTAGCCCTTCTTGTAACTATGAGATTGTTTTGTTGCAAACATAGCTAGTAATATGCTTAGCCACGCTATCTGAATGACATACAGTGGTGTTCGTTGTAACAGGAACAGAGCTCGAAACTTTGATTTCAAAACTTTCAACATCCCACTGGTTAATCAACAGACTTACCAACAGATTTAACTAACCCTAAGTAACAATGATGCAGAATATAATATGTAGATACCTCCTCAATTTACTTATCAAATAAAGCATAATTGTTTAATTTTATTTTCATTGATACTGTTTTACCTAAAATAGTTTAGAATTCTTTTTCATTTTCTAATTTTTTCCTTGTCTAATTGTTGAAATGAAAAATGATCATTTAAACGGAAGAGAAAAAGCAATTTTTATGGTAATTTCGGGGGAGGGAGGAAATTAGAATAGTTTCAGCGCTTTAGAAAATGTTTCAGTTTGAGAAAATTTACAATCGAAAACGTTAAAAAACTTGGAAGAAAATTAATAAGAAAATTGGATTAATTTCCATACATAAGTGCATTGAATTACTGCTGTAATAAAAATATTAACGCCTAACGCATATGTTCTGAAAAATAATATGGGTAATTTTTTTTTTTGAAAAACGAAAATTTGTAATTACATTAACGCCTATGTCATGAGATTTAGATCTTTCTTCACTATCTTTACATAAAATTTAAAGAAAATATTGTACAGAGTTTTGATATATCTTGTTTTTTGGGTGTATATTTGAAATTCTAAGGGTTTTCGCTTAGAAAGAAATTTGAGGTTTTTACTCAACCAAATTTCGTGTTTTTGGTAGTGGACATTAAAATCGCTCGCTCTTATGAACAGCTTTTTTTAGCACACACAATAAATTTGTATAACACTTTAAAATTAATAAAATGGACGCTAATCTGACACCATTACTTCGTTTCAAGAAAATACATTGTGTAGGTGGAATATAGTGTATCTTCATAGTTTTTTGTCCAAGTTGCTATTGAACTGTCAAAAGCTGGTGATGATTTGTGATGATATCGTTAGGGAAGCGAATATAGCTCTTTGGGTTTGAAGTTTGAGCTTAAATGCAAAGCTAAAAAAGTGTCTATAAAAGTAATGCAAATCGTTTGACACCTGTGTACCTTTTCAAAAAATAGTGTGTAATACATTATGTTTTAAAATTAAGGTGAAGAGAGACTGAATTGTCCCAGCTATGTAAACCTCGCTTATTTAATTAATCTTCATGAATAAGAACTGAATGACATGCAAAAATATTTTCGTGTTTTTAATTTTCCTTACAATGAGTATGTTGTGCTTTTCTATTATAACTTTTCTACAGATCTTTTGTGCGATGTAATCGCAAGAGTTCAGGTAGCCATAACATTTTACGACTGGGTACAAACTTAGGCTAAAACTATTTATATTATGAATAAAATATTCTACGTAATATAATTTTAAGAGCTAATTTTGGAGGATATGTTGCATTTTGAAAGTAATCTCCGACTTCTTTCGAAACTACTCTACAATTTTATTATTGAAATTCTACTTTTTACTTTCTCGTATACGTAGTACGTATATACGAAGTACTATACGTAGTATAGAGAATGTTATGTAATGCTGCGCGAAAAAACAGGGAATTTTCAAGAGAAAAAAATTATTGCCGGGCCCAGTAAACAAGAAAATGGATAAATCCAGTTCCTAAATTAAGAGAAAAAATCCACCGAATCCACGTTTTGTGGGTTCTTGATGCCGAAAAAACAATTGAAAGCAAAACGTCCGTCCGTCTGTTCGTCTCTGTCCGTCCGTATGTGAACACTACTAGCGCCTAAAACACACGTACGATCTTTTCCAAATTGAATAAATCCCTGTCCAACTGACTCTAGTTGAAGCTTTGAGATTTTCAAAAATATTCTTGCAAATTGAGGGGTATTTTACATAAGCACCCCCTCCCCCAATATTTTCAACATTTTCTCAAAAACAGCTTCAAATTTTTTCTTTAAATTTCTTGCAAGAATACACTTATAAAGGTGGCATTGGTCCGATATTCACAGTTAACTCCGAATTTTCGAAAATTGCAAAGGTTTGAATTTTTTCAGTTTCTTCTTACAACTACAAAATTGAAGACAGGAATTTTTCCTTCAAATGAAATTTGCTGCCCATAAATCGTCTTTCATGAAGGTCATGTACATGGTTTTGAAAATTTTAGTAGTTTTCGTACAATAGTGCGTGCAATATTTGCAATTTTAAAAATTACAAAAACACAATTTTCTCGAAAACGGCTTCAAAATTTTTCTTGGGGCTTTTCCAATGGGTAGTGGTAATGACACTCTTTAATATGACGGACGTAAAGTTCATTTTGGTGTATTCTTATGTTTTTCTTCAAAATTACACAAATGTATTTTTTTTAATATCTCTCACGCCGTTAATATGCACATTTCAATGGATTTGTATACATTATTGAATTTTTGAGTGGAAGTTCTTCAAATTACTTCAAATGAAGTTTTTCGAAAACTCAATATATTCCTTGAAATTGAGCTCAAATTTCGCATTTACATTAAAGCTTCACGTCATTTTCTTAAAAACGTCTCCAAAATTTTCAATGAAATTTGTATTTAGGACAGGGCTATAGTTTTCTTTAATATTTTTAAAATAATATTTCGGTTCTACTATTTGTAAACCGAAAAGTTGAGAAAAATTTTAAAAAATGTACTTTTGCGGCGATAGATGGTAGCTGACAAGAAGGAAGGGCAAGACTGTACAGAACTAGTTCACACCAAGGAAACTAGAAAACTTTAGTACGAGAAAGTATGTGCCATTCTGTTGCATCTCTAGTTAATTGTTGAAAATTGAAATGTAGAATAGAGAGAAGAAAAGAGAATAGAATAGAGAAGGAGAGAGTAGAAAAGGTATAATAGAGAATAGAAAATAGTAGAATAGAGAAGAGAAAACAATTTCTAGCCCATGTAAAAGGATCGAAAATGATCACTTTTTGCACATGAACTTGTGAAAAATTTCATATAGCACAGTTACGCATGTGTATCTCTGAGATATTTAGGCAAGCTAGTATGCACAGGTGTTTGGCACGTAAAGAAATCTTTACTGCATCAGAATGTGACCTAAGGAACACATGTGTATAAGGTGTTACCTAATATTCAGGGGCAAATGATTCATGTGTAACTCCGTTGTATAAAATTTTCCGCTATATGTTCATTTGTAAAAAGTGATCATTTTCGTCTGCTCTACTTGCCCTAGAAATGTGTGACATTTATTTAGAGACACCTGTATTTAGAAGTGCAATATCTTTGCCAGTAAATTTATAAGAGTTGGGGGTGGAAGTCGTGGCAACTATTTTTCTCTAACAGAAATGTTAACTTCATCTCTCCCAGTTCACTGATTGGCCCAAGAAATGACACACCCGGAAAAAAACCAGCAAAAAGTCGAGCCAAAATCTTCACGCTCCGCAGACCAATAATCCTCCCCCTCTCAAGCATCGAAGGGAAAATATAACTCAGCTTCCTAACAACAAATCCGTGAAATATCATGGTGTGTTTTTGATAGGAGGCTCACCTGGAAATCTAATATTCTTCACAGAATAACTCTGGCCACCCATTGAACCCTTCAATTTACATTCCATACTCAAAACGGCATCACCCCTGCAAAACCACTTATACCAATCAATGTTTGCAAATAGTTGCAACACACTTATACCAATCAATGATCCGTCCAATCTTATCCTATGCTTCTCCTATCTGGGCCTCAGTCAGCAAGTCAAATATCCATAAAATGCAAATTTTCCAAACCAAATTCCTCCGAACCATCACAAAAACTCCCTGGTTTTTACCTAATTCCCAGTTACATAATGAAGTCGGCATTATTCCGATCTCCGTCCATTTATCTCCCCCTATCCTCTCGCTTCTATCCCCAAATTCCCCAGATTCCCTCAGCCGTACATTTCAAAATAGGGAAACAAAATCCTCACCACAATAGATTAAAGTGTAAACTACCGCGACAGTTCTTCAACCCTCCCCGATCATCATGGACCCGATGTGACTTCGCACATTTAATTTGCATGATCTCAATGTAATTTATCTGCCAATAATGTTTCTTAAACAATGCTAACATAATTCAATGTACCTTCAATGTATTGTACTCGGTTGCTGAGGGCCTTGGGGCCAAGCAGAAATGAACGGAAAAAAATGTTATCAAATTAGACAATTTTATTTGCCGTGTGAAAGAAATGCTGTACTGAAGTGTGTTTACAACAACTGACGGCCCTGTTAGTGAATATATTAGCACCGAGGGCAATGTGAAATCTGTTTTCAGACTGTCGTCGTGCGAGATGAATGTAACCCATTTCGAGCAGCGCTCATACACAAAGACAGATCTTCTCTGTAGGGGAAATGACAGAGAATGTCACAGGGATTGAATTGGTGGAAGTTGGTGGCGTTTTCTTGTAGACCAAATACGTGGTAGTCGCAAAATGAAATGTTTGGATTATAAAGGAGGTATAGCTTCTGCATACTGTAACGAGTCGTAATTAAGAGTTATTCATATTTTGCCCATATTTGGCGTCAAGAAAAAACAACTAAATACACAGTCTACTGAAATAGGAAATCGCAAGTTGGCAATGTTTGAGAGGTTCTCATGGATACTACCGACTTGAGAAAACGAATGAGAGAATCAACAAGCAGAAAGGAAATATTCGCTCTTGAATGAAAATATAAAGTTAATATATCACTCTAAGCAGTGTGGTGTAATTAACTGGAGTATTTGATGAAATAGATGCAATGCATTGGTGGTGTATTGATTGAGCCCAGTATTGTGAAAAATTAAATGAATCTGAATATTTGGGAAGTTGGATACAGTGAACTGTGTACATGGAATTACACTTAAAGGAAGGACTCATGTAATTTGTAAGGTGAAGAAGACATACATAGGTATCGTTATTGAACATTGTGAAGTTATCTAAATATTTCATTACTTCAGTTTAAAAAAACAATATTTAATAAGGTTTATTATT
The DNA here is from genome assembly GCA_011170035.1 of Teleogryllus occipitalis. Classification (NCBI taxonomy): domain Eukaryota; kingdom Metazoa; phylum Arthropoda; class Insecta; order Orthoptera; family Gryllidae; genus Teleogryllus; species Teleogryllus occipitalis. Next base: position 71,030 of record BLKR01015064.1, on the reverse strand, counting down.
ATTATTATTATTATTATAAATATTAATACTACTACTACTATCATTATTAAATGTTCGCTTTAATTTTCAATTTCAAAGCGTTTCAATTTAATATGTTTAGTAAGTTATCTTATTCAAATCTATAGTGAATACCATAGACTCATTTGTCCAGGACAAATATTAAATAGATATTTTTATTTTCTACCATTAAGTAGATTTATTATGTTTTTGATTGATGGAAACAGTAAAACTCATCACAAGACAAAGCTTTTTTCAGCGATATTGTGTTAAAACTTCGATCACCTTTCTAAATAAACAATTCATTCGTTTCAGCCTTCTAAACTCTCAAACTGTTCCGTGAGTAGACGTCGAAGAAAACATTCACTTTACAATTTTTCCAAGTAGAGGCACATTTACTTTTAAAAATTTGTAAAACATATATTATTAGCAGAGCAGTATAGGAGTCTCGGAATAAAAGGTTAAAACTTCTAGAGAATGAAGAATAATCGAAAAATAACACTTCATGTCAACGAACATTTAGTGAGAAATTTTATGCAACGGAGTTACGGATGTGTTTTCCTCGAAATTTGAATGCAACTTCCCACGCACATACATTCGGCAGACGTTCTGCTCGTTCTGACGCAGACAAAATTTCATGTACCTGTTTTATAAACTACTCGGTTCCCTAAAAGTCAAGGGCAAATGCCTTGTGTATAAATGCTTATACGCAATATTCCACAATATTTTTATTTTCTAAAAGTTTTCATTTTCGTGTTCCCTTTACATGCCATTTGTATGTATTGCCTCATGTGACCATCAAGCGATCGTCAGTGACGCCTCGGTCTGCATAGCATACCCTGAACGCCTGTGTGAACGCTATGATGAGAAGACAGTCAAATACGAACACATTCGCCCCTTCTTAGCGGCCAGGAACTTCCGGGACGTGAGCTTCCTCCCCATCGTGGTAGGAGCTCTGGGCGAGTGGTGTGAGGATAGTACGGCGCTGCTCCGTAAGTTTAGCACCGGCGAAAAGACGCGCGAAGTACGTGAGCGAATTGTCGCCGAGGCTACTGTGGGGAGCGCTGCCTGCTATTTTCGCCATACTGCCCAGGATGACAACCAAGTCGAGTTCAGGCGAGCCTAAACATCAAGACAATACCCCTGTGCTCAGTGGGAGAAGAGGGGCTGTGGATGGCTCGTGCAGTCGCGGTTTGAATGAGGAGGATGACGTCACATGCAGTGTAAATAGTGTTTAAATAAGTTATCTTATTCAAATCTATAGTGAATACCATACCATTTGTCCAGAAAAAATATTAGATATTTTTATTTTCTACCATTAAGTAGATGTATTATGTTTTTGATTGATGGAAACAGTAAAACTCATCACAATACAAAGCTTTTTTCAGCGATATTGTAGTAAAACTTCGATCACCTTTCTGAAGAAACAATTCATGTGCTGTGCTTACTTTTTTGTAACTTACATTCTGGATCATCTGCAAACACGTAGGTTACACGGTAGGCATCCCGCCGAACTCTGCTGCGTGTCGTGTGTAACGCAGCACCTACAGGCAGGGGCTCAGGACGGTGGTGCAAGTATGCAAACCGTCATTTTTCTTACTCTAGGCCATAGAATTTGAAACTACATTTTGATTGGCATTTCAAAATAAAACTTTTTTTCATTATCCAATTCAGTGTTTCGAAAATATGAAAAACTATTTCAATTCAGTCATACTGCGTTCATTTCCTCCGCTTTCCTTTTATTGCATTCTCACTTGTAGAGAAATGTGAGCATTGTTGTACACAGCACAGAGAATGTATAGAATTGATGAAATACTTCCAAATATATGTGATGCTCTAACGGGTTTAGCGCAATGCTAAAGAAATATTCACGGATTGTGGGGAGTGAAATAATATTTTCTTCAAGTTCTTTGACAATGGAAGTTTTCTTGATGTGTTGCAAGTTTGTTTTATTTCATTAGTTTTAATGACGAATTTTCATTCAGAGTTTGTGCACACGTTTTGTATGTATTTTAGCAGTAGCATGTATTTTTGAACTTTATCATATACATCCAATAACTTACAATAATTAAAATGACGTCCGGCCACCATGGAATGATAAATATTTTTATAAAATGTTCCAACAAATCTGTTTGTCCCTGTTCGTTAACAGGAGAAAACAAAAATCCACCCAAAGGAGGTACTTTTAGAGAAGAAACGATTTATTGACATCATTGCTTTGACGTTGAGAGACTCGTAAATCCTGGCTGTGGGGCAATAAAAATCGATTGAACATAATATACGGCGGTTTATTTCAATGGAAGGATAAAATATTTCGACTTGAAAACTAAATTTTACTAAATACGAAAGTTCTTGAGAGAAACTCAATTAAGTAATTATCTTTCTAGTAAAACAAGTTCCACATGCTTAAATGAAAATAAATATTACTTCTTCTTACTTCATTATCTGATAATTTTTCTAATAAGAATTAACATTCCAAATGAAACGACTTGTCTATCTTAGTCTTCTGAAATCTCCTGCAATACCATTCTGTAATCTAAACGTCGCTAGTTACGAATAGATTAATACCAGGCACTATTATATGAAACCATAAGTTTTTTATATTTTCATAACCGGATCTTTAGCAAATAGGTTTATGAATCTTCGACTATATGTTTTACTACTTTTTTATATCCTGATGTATGGCATTATGAGCTGTCGTCCATCCCATTCCGAATCACAAAGGTCTAATCACAAAGGTATTGAAAATGATTACATATTGCCAATGAACATACAGTAGTAAAATTCACAAATTTCTAAAACGTATTTTTAACCATTTTCACAAGTGGCATTTCCTCTGATTTTTAGGCAACCTCCTTTGCACAGATGATCGGTAGGTGACATTTGACGCAATCAAGGAGATTCCATGTTCCTGCCGAACATCTGCGCGTTGGGATTTGCTTTAAAATCAGGGGCAAATGTGCAAATTCCCTTATATGCAATTTATCACTATATGTTTATTGGCAAAATGTGCAAAAAGCGTTCATTTTTTACTTCTCTTCATGCCTTAAAATTTTGTGACATTTATTGCGACACATCTGAATAACACTATTTGTGAATGAGAGATACATTTTAACTCACCTTTGAGCTCCTCCTGGACCTCCCGGGAATTTCGGCCGATACGAGTAGTTATCGCAGCCACAAGACTCTATAGGGCAGTTCATGAAGTGTCTGGAAAATACAAGAGAAAATATATTATTACAAATAAGATCTAAACAGATGCAAAAAAAATTGGGATTCAAAAAGATATTTACATGGAGATGTTTTAACATAAGATAATTTTGCCTTGTTCATTTTCCAAACCATTACACAATGGCGGGTTCAAACGAAACGAGACGTTAGTTTGTACAATTGTTAGACATTTTATTGGAATAGCGATTATAAAATGAAGTATCATCAGCGCTGTACCCTTATGGAAATTCGGGAATTAATTTTCATCAAATCTGCACAACAGCATTATATACTTTAAGTGTTTGGTTTTCTATAAGCATGTACCACTCAATATAACCGCATCATCCCATTATAAAATCATTCCAATATATATTATAGTTGTACATATAGTGTTTCATAAATGTCTATGTCACTTGACTAGCAAACTAATGATTGCAATAAATAATTGTTAGAGGAATACACTAAAAACTATTTAAATTATTAAATCAGTATTATTGTGATTCATGAAATATATTCCCCTCTTTACTTTTATGTACCACACAATCTTGATGTCAATCATCCAGTTCAATTCAGGGATTCGTTAAAGTAATCTTATTTTCACAGATTAGCGTTTTAGGAAGCATGACTTTTTTGTTTGGAACTCATTTGTTTGTTTCTTCACGTGGAGTGGTATAAATGCCTTGAATTGAATTACTGAAGTACGAGTACTATAAGTTTTCATTAGCAAATGTATATAGATCAGCAAGAAAGCCTATGGAACTCAAGTTAGAAGTTTTTTTTTTTTCATTTTCTAAATAGAGAGTCACGGAATGCAGTAAAACGTTATAAGAACTAAAACCACAGCATGTTACAAAAAATTAAACAGTGATACATTAAGAAAGAAATGGAAAAAGGAGATATTTAAATTGAAACAAAAACGTGTCAAAATTTATTAGATGTGGTGTTCGAATTCAAAGGAATAGCGGCGAAATACACTGAAATTAGAATTTTTTGTGATTAAGTTATAAATGATATATGCGCAGGCTCATTGACAAATGTACAATTATTATACATAGGAAGGATAAAAAAATAGGGATTGGAACTTCAGTCTCTGATTAAACGACTGTCTAGTTTAGAAAATATTTACATAGCAATATGTGCATTCCAAATACGAATTCTCAATAAATGTATGTCAAGATATGAAAGAAAAGAATTCGGAGTGATTTATCTCTAGACAGAAGAAAAGATGTTACAATAAAAGAATGAACATCGTGTTAGCGCCAGAGACATCAGAAAAGTAAATTAACCATTTCATCTCCATTAGAACAAATTGTTTTCAATGGCTGGCCCGATCGTGCAACTGTCGAGTCTGCTGGGCCAACTGGACGCCTGCCAGCTCACAAAAAGCTACGCCACTTGCAGCCCCATTTGGTGTCCATACGACGCTTCTCACTTAATCCAGCTCCGGCTGCGTGTCCACTTCAAGCAGTCTCGCGGAGAGTATTTTGTAAGAGATGCAGATTGAAAAGCCACGAGATGAGAATGTAGCGTGGAAGGGATTTTCGGCAGGAAATGGGGAACGACGAGGATCGAGAACTGCAGAGCGGTTCGCAGCCTTTGAGGCGCCGCGTAAAGCGGTCTCCTGCTTTCCCCACCCCGCCCCCCTCGCTCCGTCAACACCCGCGCCGCCTCAGGGCCCGTCTTGCTTTCCCTCCCCGCCCCGCCCCCGCCCGGCTTGCTCCCTCCCGCTCACAGCGTGGGGCTGTCACCACCCCGGACTCTGCGCCCCGGGACCCTTCTGACGCAGCGCCTCCCTTGCTCCGCTCCCGATTCACACCCGCAGCCCGATGCCAGGCCTCTCCCTTGGGTTACTGCCACGGCGACGCCTCTCTCACCCGTTCCACAAACGCATTGTACCCGCCCCCCTAACATTGGACTACTATACCAAACTACTATACCCTACTTACCAAACGCACTGTACCCCCACCAAACGAACTGTATCCGTCTCACCAAACGCACGGTACCCGACTCACCTAATACACTGAACGCGCCTCACCAAACGCACTGTACCCGCCTCAGAAAATACGCTATACCCGCCTCGCCAAACATACTGTGCCCCTCTTATCCACAACACTGTACTCCTCTCACCAAAAACACGTACCCCACTCATCAAACACTCGTATTTGTCCCACCAAACGCGAGTACCTGCGGCCTCGTATCAAATACCCGCACCCTATCCTGCCCCACCAAATAAACCTTTCCGTAATTCATTGACACTCCGGTCCCACACCCTTTCGCACAATCTCTTTTTCAGTCGTGTTCGATACCATATTTGGCGCTGTATCCTCCGGTCGACCAACTTGCGTTTCGTAAACGTCTTAAGCAGCGTGGAATACCCGTTCCACAGAACACCCGCCCCTCCGCATCCATGCGTCCGTCTGCATACTTACGCACAAACCTCACTCTTCTCCTGAAGCACCGTCCCAACAACCACCCGATTGCACACCCACCTCACATGCTACCGTCACTCCTTTTCACATCATTTTCACCTTCGCACCATCAATATCCACAGCCGCCTACAACTCCCTCAAAGGGCACATGTTTCCGTCGTCTTAACCCTTTCAGCCGCACCCACTTCCAGCCGCGCTGTCTCACCCGCTGCCTCGAGCCTCTGATTAATGTGGCCACGCGCCGCGCCCGCAATTACGTCCGAGAGAGCTCCAAGGGCGCTCGCCGCCCCCGCTTCTTCAAGGCTCTCGGCGCACCGCGAGGGGCCCTCGGCCACTGCAGCGCGCCCCCCCCCCCCGGCACGCCGCGCCCACGCGGACGCGCGCACGCAGGCATAGGACTCTTTTCACCTTTGTCAAAATATTTATTTTCCAGGTGTTACATTTGATGAACGTTTGTCTGTTTATCACATTTTTGCTTTTTTATTTTGTTTAAAAAAGCTCACGCGCACAATATAATTTCATTTATGAGATATAGGGTAATAAATAATTACATTTGCTTGGAACTGTACTTCCTCCATTGTATTTTGTAATGACGTGTAATACTGCATTAGATTGGAACATGCCATTTAAAAGTATACCATCCAAATCATCAATAGAATCGGCTGGAAAGAAATGTGATGAAAGAAAAGAATTTGACAACTACAAAGCTCCGACACCAGAAATGAAAAATGAGTTTATTGAGATCACGTGCAAAATGCCTTTGAACAGATGCATTGTTGGTATATATTTCGGGTTGTACGATGAAGTCGAAGGGCGAGCTGATCGAATAAGAAAGATATCATACAAATTGCTGAAACTTTGAGAGAAGCTCAATTTTTCAATTCTTTCTACGCAGTAAGTTTCTGCAAACGTTGACAAGCTGATAAAATTGTTCGGAAAATATAGAAATCGAAGGGAAGAGTAATTTGAAATAAAAATCACTCATTTTAGATGTTACGAATCAGAGTGGAAATTGCCTTTGCAATGAAGACAGAAAACAGATAAAATAAGAACAGAAAACAAATAAAATAAGGAGGCCAAGTTGTATATACGACTCAAAAAAAGACTCGTATGAAAACGGCCCATCTTTTAAAGCAGCAAAGAAGCATGTTAGTTCAGACAACAAGCCAAGTGCAAGAGTTTACTGATACTGAAGTAGACAATACTGAAGAAGAAGAAGAAGAAGAAGAAAGCACTGATTTGGATGGATCACAATTCTACCCCCCTCCCATAAAACGAAGGTATGAAACAACAAAATCTCTAGTCAATCTGGTGTCAAAAGTGTCCTTGTCGAAAGGAAAAGCATCAAAAGTTCTTCAAAATTTGACTGAAGCCGGATTAAGATATACCTACTCTATCACAATCAGGGATTTGGCGTCGAGTGACCATGGAAGCAGGAAAGGTCAAAAACAGCCTCAAAGAACTTATTGCTAAAGAATTCTGCTTGCATTTTGATGGGAAGAGAATTGAGAACAGAGAGCAGTCCGTCTTAATAATTCTGCAAAAACTCTGCACCTCGGGGTTTCATAAAGAGGGTCAGCGGATGACATCTTTATTCAAATACAAGCCCTGCTAGACGAATACAGTGCATGGAAGAGTGTTAAAATGAAAATTTCTAATACCACAGTCGTCAATGCCGGGCACAAAAAAGGTGTAGTTGCTAAATTTATGAGAGAGTAAAGGGTCTAGAAGCATCTCAGTTTATAGTGTCAACATCATATTCTCGACATGATTCTACGTCACTTGATGGATTTTCTGTCCCAAGAAAATTAAGATCTCCCAACACTTTCAATTCATTAATGATGTTTTAGTAGGGTATGATGACTTACAAAAAAATTATTCCGGCAGACAAAAGATACCGACACATGAAAACCCCGGATGGTGAGATGACTTCAGGTTTCTTTTTGAACTCTGTGAAGAATTTAATTTATTCCAGAAGGAAAAAATGTGGCCTCTAATCAAGTGGCAGAAGTTACCTTTCCTTCATAGTGCCAGGTAGAATTCACTGGCAATCTTTGCACTAATTGCTTATTTTCTCTTTCCGAAATGGAGAGATCAGCTCAAATCTGCTTGAGACTTCATCGCAACTGCTTGGGCAAAAGCGTGGTTTCTAAAACGGTACTATTTAAAGGACACATACAATGAGCTGCAGGCTTCTGCCTCCAAATTGAAATGTCCTAAGGCTCTAATTTTTTTCCACTCACAGGATAAAGGAATGGTCCGTGCTTGACTTGCCTCGCTAAAACTAGTGGCCGAGCAACCTGTAAAGCTGAAGGAAGAGCTGCACAGCCCTTGCAAAAGTGGCAAATATCTTAACAGCAAGTTCATAAACAGTAACACACATTTAAAACCATTTGTTTAGTCGTTGTATGTGTAATTATGTATAATATATTTATTACAGCTAAATTTCCCTTCGATGTTTTAACTTAAAACAACATTTTAGATGCACGTTTTTAGACGCAGGAGTCTTTTTTGAAACTTTAACAAAATGGCAATCTTTTTTTAGAGTTTTAGGCAAAAGTTCATCGTTTGCCACTACAGGCTTTTAAATTTGAAAAAAGTCATAACCCATGAAAAAAGTCATAAAAGTCATTAGCCCACGCTCCGATTCTTGCTAAGGCATACACACAGACCCATGACTACGCCCTTGTTCATGCAAACGTCCACATACAGACCCACGCCCACGCCCGTGCCCATACGAGAACCCGCATAAGACCCATATCCCCTCGCTCCTATTCATGATAAGGCCCACACACAGACCCATGGCCGTGCCCACGCCAACACCCCTGTTCATGCTAACGTCCATAAACAGACCCATGCCCACGCAAACGCTCCTTCTCATACGAATGCCCACACACAGACCCATCGTCTCACCCACGCCCTTTCTCATGCTAACACCCACACTCAGATCCATCTCAACACTCCTACTTGTACAAACTACCACACACAGTACCATGCCCACGCTACGCCCCTACCTCACGTCATTCTCGCACCCATTCCCACGCCCATGCCCATCCTCTTGGCAACGTCACACCCACGCCATCGCCCACATACTGGCTCTAGTTCATACCCATACTTACGCCCTCACTCATATTCATACCCTTGCCCATGCCCACGTCCACGCCTCCCCCCTCGCGAGAGCCCGCATCGCGCCATTCACCAGAGCGTGGCACGCTACCACAATCGTGCTCACTCGAAGCAACAAATGTGTGTGTGGCGGCTACGATCTCCAACCTAGACGTTAAAAAATCAATATGACTAATGTAATTCCGCAGAGAATCAAAATTATATTGTGACGTAATTATGACATTCCCTTTTCTTCAGCTCACGATATCTTTTCCCCGTTTTTGAAATTCTTGTTTTTCTACACTATTAGTTAAATGGTAATGTTTACGTTCAGTTTGCTTTCAGCATCCATGCTGAAAGATAAAATTACAGATTAAAAAGGTATTTTTGTCTTGTTACAAAATCGGAAAGTTTGAGAGTAAGTTTTTGATTTGTTTAAACCTTTGTAATACCTTGATTTTTTTTAAGTACACATCATGATAAACGAGATTGCAAACGGGGCTTTTTAGGCTCAATCTCTAATGATTATTTTAAATAAAAACAATTCATCAATTTTGTTTCTTTTTCGATGTTTGAGAATTCAAACATGTTTACAATCTGGCAGACTGGTTTACCAACCTGATGCGGGAATAAGACAATGTAATATGGCAGGTTCCGTGCGGTGCATTTATTACTCGTGGCTAAGGCTCGGCTGCATTGTGCGCGCGCGGCGCAGGGGCTGCGGGCCGCGCATTCGTCTTCCTCGCCGGCGCCAGGCGCTGCGGGGGCGGGGCCGTTTAGCACCCGTGGGCTCGATCGATGGCGGCGGCGGCGGCGGCGGCGGCGCCGGGCCGCGCATCGAGCCCCGCCCGCGCGGGTGGCGGGGGCCGAGGGCTTCTCCGGAGCGGGCGGCGGAGCCGGGAGAATTGCAGGGGAGCCGGGGGCGGGAGGCGGCGCCGGCAGCGGAGGAAGAAGGCCAGCGCGGCCGTCGGGAGCGGGGGGATGCCTCGCGGGCGGGGTGGTACAACCGAGCCGGATGCGGCGCAAGGTGGTGAAGGGCGTCGATTTACCGGGGGCGAGATCGTGGGGCTGAGGATGGCGGAACGGTGTTCGCGGGGCTACACGCCCAGGTCGACTCCGCGCCGGCAGAGCAGTCGAGGGGAGCGCGGCGGCAGGGGGTGGCCTGGCGATGGCGCGCTCTGCGAGACTGCGGAGCCGGAATCTGCAGAGGCGCTGCGGGATGCAGCGGGGCGGTGCCCACGGAACTGCAGTGCGGAGGAGACCGGTGGGAAATGGGCTACTAAAACCGTTGTGCTCGTAATGAGGCAAAGGCGAAAGCGCGTGATAGAATGGCGAGGAGGGAATAATGCGAATGGAATGAATGTTCTATAATGTTGGTTAGAACTGAACAAAGGATACGGTGTACGAACTTGGAATGGAAAATTAATTGGAAAGTGAAATTAAGAATTGTAACATTATGAACGAAATATTTCATCCTACGAGTTTAAATGGGTATTGAATATTTTAAATTATCCACTACTCAACCAGTCAGTGCTGTGTAATACCCGTCCTACGCCCGTGGCCTCAGATACATCATTAATTAAGTTGAATAACACGCTTCAAGTGCCTACTGATGCAGATATAACTAGTGGTGCTAAAACAGCATATATTTTCTGACCCTTGGTAAGGTTACGTAATATTATTATACCGCAATTTCTGTCCATATCAACATATTTTACTCAATGAGCGATGGCAACAATGGGCGTACATTTTCTTATCAATTCTTACCAAAAACGCCACATTGCCATCAAACTCTTATTCAATTCTCATTGTTCTGGCTTTTATGAAACTTCATATGATGCATTCTTTCTTGAACACTTTTGATGTTGTTTAGAATATGTAAGTTTATTTTTCGTCGTGTATTCAAGTGTTGTTGCTGCGTCAGACGTTTGAGTGAGTGAGTTCGTTTGCTTAGGCGTTGCGTACGAAGTATGAAAAGGACGTCAACATTCCCTAAAAGTTCACGTACATAGCTTCATCAGAGGGCCACCGTCAACGGTATGACGGTTATTGCACTGTTCGTAATCGTGAGCTCAAATTCGGTAGGGATTGGTGAATATGGAAGAGCAGAGAAGCATCAGTGGTACGATTCTGGCATGTGAAACAACTATTGGTAAAAAGTACGATAGTATCCGGCAAATTAATTCCTCGATATTTTCCGTCCTTTTCTGATCTCATATCCTCTCATCTCAAATGATTTATTACTTTGGTTTACGGGCGCGTCAACTGCTTTGGTCATTAGTCAAGAAAGTGTATAGCGGGCACTCAATCGCGCCCGTACGAGCTACTTGCCCGCCTGGGAAACCCGGCGCTCCTGCGAGCACAGGCAACTTCCCCTGATCTCGGTCTCATCCATATCAGTGATTCCCTTTCAGATTCCGGACGTAACACAACATTCGCGTGAAACACTCGCAAGTCGATATCACCCATTTCCAAAGTTTTTAATTATTTTATTTTTATTTTTTATAATTCGTTGCGTTTTTAATGCAACACTTCTCTTTAGCCCTTTTTGGTCATATAGCGTCTGTACATTGGAGTAATCCTCAGGTAAGGTATTTGTCGTTTGTCTTGTAGCGTCGCAGTTTGCCGATGTGCCGTTAGTATCCGGGGGTTCCTTCCCGGATGATCACCCATCCGGAAATCCGTGATGTCTCGAATTGCTTAACTTCCGTGACTTCACGGAGCGTAATTAAGCAAGTCGGCTAACGACACCGTCTTGATAATTCACCACAACACATTGTTTCCCAGAAAGGTAAGACGAGAAAGCCTCTGTTAATTAAAAATACGTTAGGTCACTTTCATATCTGCAATCTCGTTAAGAGAAATGCGACTGAAATGAAGCGTGCAGCCGTGATATTGGGTGATATGAATAAAAATGAGCTATTACTTCTTTCTCTAAGTTTCAAAGCAATTTTTCAAAGAGTATAAATAAAGGACGTTAGTAATTGCTCTTATTTTGAGCAATTTCTTCATTGGTGAGAAACTGCTCGGCCAAGAAGCAATTGCTTACTTTTCGTACGAATAAAATCGAGAATTTGCTTCTAGTGTGAAGAATTTACTTCGAATTTTCGGAGCAACCTCTCTAGGTGACTCAAATTATATTGAATGGATAGAAGAGAGGTTGTAGACGACTGTTAAGAGTTAATTGTGAGTTTTTAGATAGTGTGTGAACGAATGAACGAAGATTTTCTTCGATATAGCCAACATTGCACGTCAATTGTACCACTTACTACGATCGACACCACCATCGGGATCAAGCAAGCGACGCACAGTAACGAGGCAAACAAAACAGACAAAAATCAAAATGAAAATCAATCAATCGCAATAGATCAGTTAGTGAGCAATTACTCACAGAGAGATGTAAATGCTCCAAGTTTCACGAAACTTTTTATTCATATGAAAAGAAGCAATTACTTATGAGAAGTAATATTTCATACTTGTACTCGTGAGGAATTTCTCTGGAGTACTTAATCATTTTTATTCATATCACCCACTATATCAAAACCCGCAGTTACTTAATTCCTGGAACACCCCCCTCCCACGAACCGGTTTCCTCTGAAAATTCGTTGTACTGTATACATACAATTTTCCTGAAAGTGGTCTCTTCAAGGGGGTACATTATGAAAATTGCTATTAAGACGCTGGTCGATGGTCGGGAAGAGGGATGGTCTGCTAACTGTGGTATAATTTGCATACGATAAATGGCTTTCAGTTTCCATTCCAAGCAAAACCAGTCGTTTAGAAGAAGATTCAAAGATGTTTCGCTCTGGTTCCAAAATAAAAGTAATATATTTGACTCGCTCTTCAACAATGACTTTTTGTGAACGATGCAACTATTAACTTTTGATATTTATTTTCGGTTAACTCATCACGAGACATATATAACATGCCAATTAATAAATTCATTTACGTGTCATAAAGCTTGCCTGTTGCATGCTGTTTTTCCGAAATTTGGTGCAGCTTTTCCTTGTTCCATGAACCTCAAAGTGGAAGAACATTTTATAAGACGTGATGTGGGAAACCTCGATAACGACTGAGTAGTCGAACTACGAACTTAACTCCGAACAAACAAATAGAGATAAAATAAACTGAGTTCGTTGTAAAATAATTTAGACTCTGAAGTAAAATGGAAACTGATTTTAGGCGATGATAATAATTCATTTAGATCGTTAAAAGGGTTTGTCGTTTTTACTATCTCAGGGAGATGAAAAACTACATTTTCAAAAATCTAGGACACAAAGAAAACACCTACTGGATTTTGCACTCTTGCATAAGACGCATACCATCAAAAACTGCAACGAGCGCTGTCCGATCTGCGTCACTTCAGGGGGACAAGGTCAATCACGGATGATACCGGCTGACAGCCCCGACGTTGCGTCGAAAGATCACTAATTCATTTAGGATCTCTCTGTAATTGTCTCGCACGGTATATCAATTTACTGATATTTACTGATACAATAGCATGCCTCCACATCTGGAAGATACCTAGGCTGGATTACATTACTATGACTATGTGAGGCTAAAACTGTATGAGTCATGGTAGAAAATGTTCTTCTTACCGCCTAACGTTCTACCATTAACAGTCATGGTGTGTGTTGGTGTGGTGAATGTGCACATATAATGGTCCTCACATCCCTTTAGGTGCCCTATCGTAAAGGATATGTAGTATTTATTTGTTTGGGTGTGTACTCTGCTCGTGATTGCAAGGTATGAATGGTAAGCATGTATCAAATCCATCTAAATTGTTTTCAACTGTAACAAGATAAAGTTATTCATATTTGACACATTGTTTTTTTGTGGCCTTAATTTTTTTGTCTATTTCTCGTATAATTAAGATGGCTATAATTTTCTTGTCTCTTTCTCGTATTGTTTAGCCCTAAGGATGGAAATACATTTTCCGAAACGTTGGCAACCAACCATGTACAAAAAAATGTTTGCTCCTTCAGGCCAAGGCCCGTAAACCTCACTTCAGTATAATATTTATGGTCGTCAAGGGTTCTCCATGTAATAATAATAATAATAATAATAATAATAATAATAATAATGTATAAGAAGAAAAGTTGAAATAAATGTATTTTTGCCATTACCTGCGAATATTTGATTTATTGTAGGAAAAAGATTGCTTTGCACGATTATTTCCTTTAGTGGGAGCGCGACACCATCCTGCCAACATCTGCGGCGTCCGAAGTCCAGGAACCGCGTCTTTCCGGATACACAAACGACCTCCAAAGTTCATAGGGCGCTCTGTGACTCAGAAATGCGCACACCGTTCCGGGGACTTCGTGGTTGCGACGAAATTGGAAAATTATGAAGAATACTTTCTACAGGAATCTTTGATTCCGATGGCAAAAAGGTGAATGAGATATTTATTAGTTCTATTGTAAGAAACACGCTGGTGTGTTTTTTTACTTTAAATTACTCATTTATATATACATTATGCTCTACAATATTCTGTAAGTCAGTTTTTAATTAAAGCATTGGAGTTTTCTAAAATTAAAAGAAATATGGAAATATACGCGTTCTTATTGCAAAAATTTCAGTATCTGTATTTCGAATCAAAAACAAAACCTATATGCTACGATCTCTAACATTTTTTGTACAACTTGTGATTTATAAAAAATATTAATTGATTATAGTTAAAATGGTAGTTAATGTATTGATAAGGTATGGCGGGAAAAGCTTTCGAATGTTTACACTGCACGGTGTGAAACACGTTGTAACAAATTGTGTTGATCGCCATTTAGTTATATACATAGATAAAAATATGAGTTACAATTTGACCACAACATCAGCAACAAAAGTTACTTTAGATATACAATTTTGACACATTGTGTGCAGTGCAACAAGTTATTGAGATTTTTGATGAAGGGAGAGTTTTATAATGCCTTTTAATATATAAAATATTAATTCATAATTTCACTTCACCGCTAAAGATTCTTGGAGGGAGTGAGTGCTATGCCGCAGCGCCACTAGTGTAAATGCAAAGAAAGCTGCGGGCGGCGCACGCCACGAGCGGCCCGGAGGTCATAAGCTGCGCCGAGGCGGAGGTGCGGATGTGGCTCGCGTGACCGCGCGGCCCTCCCAATGAGGCAAAGAAGCGGGGGCGTTCCACTTCCGCACAGTGGTGCAAACCCCGGCTGTACGGCCACTGCACCGCCTTTCAAGTGCAAGTCTCCAACCGGCACCCTCTTAACTTATTATGTGACGAACTTATTTCATAATAAAACTTTGTTCAAATTAATTGTTCGTGCAGTGATTATTTCCGGCCATAGAATACAGACGCCGAAATAGCTCTTACATTTGGCGAATGCAATATGGGGCCGCTGACCTCACCGTTCAACGACAAATATACAAGATAATTCCCGGCTCAACCCTGCAATTTTTCTACATCAAAATGCACTCTTCAGTGTGTAATGCTGCGATAAATCCAAATGATGGTGTACATTACTAGCAATTTGAGTGCGTCATGTGCATTTTTGGTTTCTTCAGTAATAAACATATATTTTCAAAAGTTACTTATTCATTCACTTTTAGGTTTTTTTCTTCCCACAAATATTGAATATTAACAGGATGACGACTAACTTTTTATTTATTACTTAATATTTACAGACCTCTGAAATACATATTGGCCACAAATTGAACTTCTCCACAAATAGCAATAAATGCCTCTTTTGGGGAAAATGAGATAGAATATTTAAAAGTGTAGAAGTCAAAATTGGAATTTTAATTTTTTCATAATTTTGTTGTGGATCAATTTTATTTTAAAACATTATAATACTGTATTTCCTACGTAAAATACGTTTCCTACGTAAAATATTGCGAATGGTAATATTCCCACTAAGGCTGTTACTGAATCAAAAGGAATTCTGTAAGTCTGTTTAAATTAACTTTTTGTATTTGCTTATTAGAATTTGAAAAATATAATATTCGGTGTTGTAAGTATGTAACTAGTGAGGCTTCGGAACAAACTTTCTCGTATAATTTAGTTTTCTGTTTTCTTTAGTCTAGACTAGCTTTCGCTTTCGCTCCACCTTCTTCCTAGTAGTTATCTGCCGGCGCCTAAAAGACCTACAGGGCCTCTCTCAGTACCTCCCGCTCTTCTTGGAACATTACTAGCAGAAGAACACCTTCGCGGCTCCCCCAACATTCCATAGACCTCTCTTGGTTCTGTACCTTTACTTATTTACCCTGGAAGTCCTTGGCACCGTTTTGGTGCATCTGTAATTCTTCTGAGTGTCAGGAGTCAGTTCCTCATAAAGGGGAGCTTGCACACACATCTCACATTCAGTTTCCTCTCAGGCCAAGTGATTAAGGAAGGAATGGGGTATAGATGAAACACATGAGGGAACCGCAATGCCCCCTCCCAACGCCACAAGCACAACTTTAACAATCAGAGTAGCTTTCACAGGATTTAAATACAAAGTCTTAGTGTCCCCGTACTTAGACTCACCTGCCCTAATTCCTTGCGTCACGAAGCCGGTCACTTGACGTACTGTCTGTAAACATTTTACGGCTAAGTAACATAATATAATGAAACAAATAGTGTAACGAAAACCGATTTACACGTACGTAGTCATTAATGTGCTTTTCAACATTGAATCTATGTATTTTAATGATTTTCGCACTATTCGTTTCCAAAACTATAATGCAAGAATACAATGCATATACAATTAAAATCTGTTACCATCCTCCTTAGTAATGAAAAATTTCCTCAAAATGATTTAACCCCTAAGCAAATGCAGAACATAGTATTTACCGCACATAACTATTAACAGGATGGTTTAGTTCTCTCTCATGTGTTATTTACATAAAGGAAATTGAGTTTTAAGAAAGAAACACATTTTCACATTTTCTCACTTTCCCAGAACCCAAAAAATGAAATTCAAATATGACTTTCAAATATCTTGTAAGGATAAAATCTAGTTCTATGTGAAAATTTTCATTGAAAACTTTCGAGCCATTTTTGAGCAAACGACGTTTCAGCGTTTCTGACAATGCGAAATTTTCAGGTTAATTTTACAGAAAACTTTTGTATTTTCGAGGTAATTCATTAGAAATCATTTGAAGCATCTGTGCTCACAAATGCAATAAATTATAAAATACAAAGGGTATAGCCGAATAAGGCGGTGGAAAGTGCCCCCAAACCGCATCGATAATCGCGATGATCATATGAAAGAGAATAAAAAATGCCGTAGATACACAAGAAAATCAGCGTCCTAGGGCAATCTGTTGCAGAGATACGAGAAACGTGTTTTTTCATTTTTCTCAGCTTTTATTGCATGTGTCTGGCTGAAAAACATTGCAGTGACTGGAAAAATAGTTGAGTTTTATGTCAACCAACTTTGATGCCAAATTCATATAGAAAAAATAATAAATAATTTTTTGAAATTGATTTTCGACTTGATAACGTAAGTTTCAGATGTCAGTTTTTTCCCTAGAATGTTCTTTATAACAATCTATAATATATATTTTTTCAGATTTTTATGTACAATGTGTTCGCATAATAAGAGTAGTAAAAATAGTAAAAAAATTAAAACCAATTTTATCAGTTTAAAAATTTGAATTTCGCGCCAAAATGCGAGTGGAAATTTTTTTCACCAATGTTTAAACAATTTATATTAAAATTATGGAAAGTTCTCACTTATCAGGATGATTTCCAAATTTCTCCTGACAAATGTTTATTTTATGTGGAAATTATGCATATTATCGAAATAAAATCCTCAAATGACGGTGGCGACGGAATGACGGAGGTGCTGACGGTGACGAAGGCGGGAATGATGAAGTCGACATAGACGTGGACCTTTACAAGGATGATGACAGTGATGGTGGGGTGTATCTTTACGCGAATGATGGAGGCGACGAAGGCCTGAACCAACAACGGGAATGTAGCGCGAGAAGAATAAAGTACTTCAATTGTGAAGTTAGAGTCAATTTAACGCAAGATTTTCGCAATGGATAGTTGCAACGCAGAAAGAATGTAAAGGATGTCTCTTAGAGGCAGAGACGAAATTGAGGAAATAAAGCTTTAATAGAGTTTTGCAAAACTCCTCACATGGAAGAAAAATTTTCTATTCAATGTGGGTCAACATAATTTTAAAATAAAAATATCGTATTGTAAGGAAACAATTTAATTGTTGGGTTTTAATTTATAAACAGCCATTGCGTGAAGATCGGTAACAAAAACTGTTGGGAAATTGAAATGAGTTTTGGAATTGAGCTTTCAAAAATTCAGTATTTGTAAAGATTTTTATGTAATCATGCAAAATAATTAGTTTTAAAAATAAAAAATCAATTGAAAACAAATGATGCTTCAGCAACACATTTATCTCGCATTATTTGTAACTTTTGCAATTTTAGAAAATCCAGAGAAAACGAAAAAATTTGATCCTGAGTTTTTTAAAAGTCATTTATCATCCGAGGATAAAACATAGATGAAACATCCCTAATTTTCACTGTTTCCCCTCAATTTTCGTTTGTTTAATTATTGCGAGTGTCCGGGCACGTCAACTGCTATGGTCATTAGTTCCATTGGTGTAGTGTATGTTTTAATCACGGGAGGGTCGGTGATATTCTTCCCTGGAGTGAGATCCGGCACCGGCCTACATGTTGGCTACAAGTTTTCACTATTCAGGAATCTCTCACCAGCGGGGCGTCCAGGCAGGTCAATCTCTAATCTCCCATGTATGTGTCCGTGTAAGTAAGGAGTGAGGACCAAACAATAAATATGAAGGAAAGATAGCGCGCTGTCTGCTTTTTAGGGTACAGTTCCGGCATTCGGCTGGTGTTATTCGGAGAAACCACAGCAAACTGCGGATCACAGCAGTCTGCCGCTAGAATTTTCCATCAGGGCGCTGCTGAATACGTCCTAGTTATCTAGGTAATCTACCGACATGTGTGGAGGTGTAGATTATGTAAGTGTGTGTTAATAAGGGTTAAATTGATAAGAGAAGGAAGTGGGAAATATCGCAGTCGGTCTGTGGCTCGTTTGTTTGGGTAGTGTTCCGGTATAATACTGGAGTCGATCGGAGAAACTACGGAAAACTACCGATCAGTGCAGCCGGCTGCCTGATTTCTTCTCCAGATAGGCTGACTTCGACCTTACTGTCCATCTAGTGTCGATAACCCTGTCACCATCGGGACTCAATTTTGGACACTAACGTGTTACTAACTCACTAACTTGTCAGCTAGGTCGAATTCAGTCGCTGTCTGGAGGAGACTTTTAGAGGCCGGCTGCTCTGATCGGTATTTTTCTGTGATTTCTCCGATCAACACAAGGCGAATGCCGGAGCAGAACCCAAACAAACGAGCCATGGACCGCAAGCGATCATTCCTTCCCCTTCTATGTCCTATCAATTGAACTCCTTATTAACACACTTACATGTACTACACTACCACATACGTCGGAAGACTCGCTATCCTCAACTCTTACTTACACTCACATGCACAACAGTACCACACATGTCGGGAGCTTAGAGCTTGTCCCGGCCGGTACACTAGTGGAAAGTACCTGGTAGGGGAAAATCCCCGATAGTCGACTGATATCGGCGCCGGATCTCGTTAGCCAGCGGCACAAGTTCACCGGCAGCTCCCGCGGGAAAAAAAATTACCTTACGGAACTAGAGACATTAGCAGCCGGAATCACTAATTAATAGATCAATCGATCGGAACTCAAACCCTAGGCCTCCCGGTCAGACACTGCAATTATATCAGTTGATGCACATAGCCTCCTAAGCGGGCCCTGAGTGTAGACAAAAAAATGTGGTGGTCAGCAACGAACCCAGCTGTAGAGTTCGCACGCGGAATCTGTGCACTCTGCTGACGTCACTGAGGAGGAAGGTGGCTAAACTCAATGCCATCTAAAGCACATTGGCAACCTGACTTTTTGATAGGCATCTTCGGCACAAAAAATATTTTATTATTTCGTGTAATAAAGCACATAAGAAAACCAGTTAAAAAATTAATAACTGAGCCAAAACAAATTTCAGGGTGATTACAATCCCTAGGTCGCATAAGCCTACCTCATGTTCTTTGAACAGCGACAGTCAGCTTAGATGGCTTTTCTGCGCATGCGCAGTGGCTGTTTCCTCGTGTCACAGTCGGATTGTAACGATCGTTGAGGACACATTTCCTGCAAGCTCTTAGCAAGTCACTGCGGATCTGTACTGTTACGTATAAGAAATATGATTTTATTTATGACCAATCTCGGCTTATTCATCTGACTTGCCACACAAATTTCTGTATTTTTGAGACTTCAATACGTAATGGAGGAGGGGTAATTTTCATCTACTTGAACGTAGTAAAAACACTATGTAACTGTTGGGTGGCGAGGTATTGAAATCGTGCGCCGAGAAACTGAATTTTCAACAAAAAAAACTCTTACTGCTGTGCCTGGTAACAAAAAATGAATACTTTTCTTCTGAACAGAACCACATCTCCTGGATTCTTTCTGTGGTAAAATAAATGTGACATATTCATTCAGTGTTTACGTAATCAGTTCAGAGATGGCCTAAGCATGTAAGTGGATGGTTGGATCATTTATGCAGGACATAGAGTGTTACTTAAGGAACAATAATACAGCATTAACTCATTTTTTTTCAAAATTTGAGAGTTGGTTCCTCTCACTCCAAAATGTAAGTCAATGGCAGTATGAAGTTGCAGATATTCAATTTCTTATATCTGAAGACTATATGCAAAGATCTGATTGGTACTTCAAGAAATTTCGAAAAATTTTGTTTAAAAAAAATGTTATTTAAATTTCGCTTCAAATTTATCAAAAATATTATGAAGAGTTTTTTTTAGTATAGAGCGTAAATACTGGGTTAAAAACGTTAAAACCCCATTTTTTAGTTTACTGGGAAAGGAACCAATTGTAAATTTATTTGTGATCAAAATCATTGTTTAAACGTTTTACTTTATTTCGATTTTTCAGTTCAACCTCAGTTAGATCCTTTTCTTATCATGAACAACTATTACAATATGAAATTCGTACATTTTTGTTAACATGTAAATTAATATTAAAATTGTATATTTTATTAAATGATACTATGAAATATACGAACGCGTTACCTGAGCCCAGTTCACAGGTTCCTATTAGTGGGATCTTTGTCATCGATTTGGCGACGCGCGAGACAGGAGCCAAACCGTTCTGAAGGACGCTTCTGAAGCGCCCCCTTTTCCCTCCCCCCGCACGGAGTCCAGGCGCGAGCCGCCGCTAGAGTAGGGTGACCAGATCCTCACTGATGAAAATGAGGGCAAGGGCTTAAAACAAGGAGGACATTTAGTGAACAAAGAGGGAAGTCCATAATATTTTAAATAATAATGTAATATATAACACACGAATGGTCAAGAAGATTGATATTTGGCACCCGACTGCAGCTAGAAAGAAAGGGAGACCGAAAATCAGATGGAAAGATGATGTTATGAAGGACATTAAGAGACTAGGGATTAGGAATTGGCATGAGGTGGTTCAAGATAGAGGAAAATGTATGGCAGTTGTGGAACAGACCAAGATATTCAAGAGAATGTTGTACGCCTTAGAAGCAGAAGAATATATGACACATTATGTGTCTGAACATGATACATCGTATATTTACAGAAGTATTCTGACAGATCTAAAGTACCGATACTTGTAACAACGAACAAACCTTTATTTCCAATAGAGACATAGGTTCCAGCTACATAAACTTTGCTTTCAGCTTCAGATTTCTTCCTTCCCATTTTGAAAGACATGATTTCTGAATAGGGCATTTTTGAGGCTACAAAATAGCTTGAGTTTTTTTTGGTAGAGCTTTCGTGGAGGTTTTTGTATTGAAAACAAGTCCTGCCGCTTTTTTGCCCTTGACGCCATTAAACCAGCTGGGGGTCGCAATACCAACCCTACGCAATTCAATTTTCTGTCAGTAGCATAGATAAGTGCGGTTAACAGCTTTTACTCGAGCAAGGCGGGTCACCGCGAAACTGTTTCAGCGTCCTGCTTTTCAAACAATACGATCCCATCGCGTCTATTTGGAAACACGTTTGATTCTCGGAATGTCGACAATAATAAAATGCTATCTCTGGTCGCTTCCCAGTGTCTCTCCGGTGGCGAGCTCTGACGCCATTCCTAGAAAGTAGTTCAAATTTTCAAAGCAGTTCGGCCACTCCAAAGAGCTTCATACGAACAATGTATTGCCTTTCTCTCGCGAAGCCCGCCTGCAATTTTTACAGAAAAAAAATCCAACACGGGACGTTTTACATGTATACCCTTTGCTGTTAATTAGCGTCAAGGAATTGCTATAATTGATCAAATTTCAAGTGCGGCGCCAAATTTGAAATAATTTTGGCCGCCAATGTGCCAACAGGCATTGTAAACTTGCATTTCCGCTTTGGCATTTAAACTATCACATATATTTAAAAAATATGTCTAGGAAAACAAAAATTGCGTGTTCCCTTCCTCGACAGAATCATCAAAACTTCACAAAATTTCTATGAACAAGTTCGGGAAAATGAATGAAAATATAAATTTGCACAGATAAGAGGTTATATGTGATATATATATATATATATATATATATATATATATATATATATATGTATATATATATGTATATATATATACATATATATATATATATACATATATATATACATATATATATATATATATATATATATATATATATATATATATATATATATATATATATATATATATATATATATATTCTGGTGATAGTGCTGCCACCTACAGGCATATCGGGGCAAACAGGAGTAAAAACAAATAATTTCAAAACATCGTATTCTCAGACGATCAAGTTACAAAAGGAGGATAAACAAAAAAGGACATACAAAAAGGAGAACATTTCGTAATTTTTGAAAAATATGCCCGGACCCCGAAAGTATGAAAAGGAGGATATGTTCGGAAAAAGAGGACGTCTAGTCACCCTACCCTAGAAGATGGTAATTTTTCGGCGTTTCCAACGTTTCAAAAATTGCATTATGTGACCTCACTCGCTTCAATTTCCTTCTATCCAAACTTTCAGTATGAAATGGAAGAACTTCTCGAATAATATCCGTAAGTATACCTCGGGTAGACCTATCTCCCGAATAGATTTCCCCATCAGCAAAGGCCATTTACAGCGGCGAACCCTTTCTGCGTGTTCACAAGCTATAAATCGCGTGAGAGCATGCCGCCTCTCTTCAACACTTGTGATTTGTTTTCTCCAGCAACGTTTCGAAGATCGTGACGACGCGAATTCTTTAAAATGAGATTTCTCTCGGTGACATTTCCCTGTCCAAAAGAGAAAGAGTACACGCAATAATATTTAAATAATATCCCACTGTTGCCCAAGAAGAAAATTGTTTTGGCGGGTGTCACAAAAGCTACACACCCTACTTCCCATTTACAGGTACATTATACCAGGGTGGTTCTACAAATAAGTAAGAGGTGTTTTCCGTACTAGAATGAGTGTGGTGATCGAAATGAGCAGTATAAGTCTCTCATAACCGCCGTTAGCTGTCATTAACTTGTCAGGGTTCGACACACAAAGAACTGGACGATGTAATTGAACGTATTCCAACGCGGAATTGCATGTGGATGTCAGATTTACTTTCTCGCTACGGCTTACGCAGGAAAAAACTGCAAATTTTCGTCAGAAAACTAATTGCTGGACCCTGGTAATGAAAAGTGGATATATTGTGTCCCTATATGTACTAAATTACTTCTAATACATTGGAAGTGAGAATCCGTGTGTTGTGGGTCCGTCCGGCTGTGGTCAACGCTAGCGTCTTAACCGTGCAGTCAATTTTCTCCAAAACTAATATTCCCCAATCGATATGGTTGCTCTCACGCCTTCTTGAATTTGAAACCGATATTTTATTTTTGGGAGTTACTTTACATGAAGCCATTGGGACTTTTCAAAATTTATAAGAAATTCCAAATTTTTGTATTACATTTTGATGTCGGTTAACGTAAAGGATTCTTAAAAGAATGGTGCAGGTCTCATTTTCGTTGAAATCCCTGATTTTTCGAAAAGTGAAAAAGTTCAATTTTTTCCGGCTTCTTCCTATAGCAAAAATATTTAAGATAGAGATCTTTCCTTTATGAAATCTGTTCTTTAAAGAAGAATAGAAGAATTATATTTTTACATATGTTGAAATAAGGACATGTACAATTTCCAGAAAATATTTGAAGTTGATGTCACTGTTTTCGTTTTTTAATAAAAAGTAAAAAATAATGATGAAGTATTTTTGATTTCATTCAATTTTTCTGCTTGTGTAAATACATTTTACCAAGAATGGAATGTGAAAAGGACTTACACATAAAAAATTATTAATGATATTTATTAAAAGCGAATTAAGTGTACTTTAACACAAGAATTATATTTTTACAATCTATAAATAAACATGTATTATTAATTGAATTTGAAATGCCAACTATCACAACGGCGCTTAAACTTCTAAAACAATATAACTTCTACAACAAACAATTCATATTCATTAAACTCTTTATTTTGTAGTGAAAAACGAACGTACAAGGGGCAGTAGTTGACATGCAATAAATGAATGAAGGTGGCACTGCGCGGCGCTCGTTGCCTTTGTTTCACGGGAACCGGAGTTTACTGAAATTTTCAATTGCTTTTGCGTCTTTTCAAAGTCAAAAATTATCTAACATAGGTATACTTGAACTTCTAACGTCGATAATTGTACATATAAATTTATTCAATTTTCTAATTTCTCTTTACATTCCTTGAGTCCCGAGCACTTTTTAATTCTGTGTCTGAAAAGAATTATTTTTTCGACTGTAATCTCTAAAACATTTTTCTTTAACTTTTTTTGCAGTCACAGTCATCATAATGTTACAAGTGTATTCTTTGTATTCCTCATCAGTTGTTTTCCTCATGTACTGCCCATACTGTTAACAAACCAGCGATCTTGTGGACGGAAGAATCGTTCAAATTTGGAATCATGAGCAGAACAAAACTCCCTAGTGTGTTCCCTGATATACTTTTGGCTTCTAGAGAATTTACTGCCTCTTCTGACAGAACAATTTCCTCAATTTTACCAAAATATGAACTTGCGGGAAAACTAAATTTTGAACATTTCCAAATTTCATCCAAACCAAATATTATTTCAAATATAAGAGACTTGCTTAGGTGGCTCAGGCAACTCATGTCACTGCAGTGCCTCTGACCGGAAGGTTCTTGGTTCGAGTCCCGACAGTGGCAAGATTTTCGACACTAGCTACACAGTTAGGTTGAATTCAGCCGCTGTCTCTAAGAGAATTCTTGCGGCCGACTCCTCTGATTAGTTTTCCTTTTTTCTTCGATCAACACCAGACAATGCCGAAGAAGTACCCTAGCAAATGGGTCACGAAACGCGCGCGATCTTTCCTTCCTCTTCCTATCTATTCTCACTCCTTAGTGACACACACACAAACATGCGCAACACTAGCTCACATGTCGGGAGACCAGTGAGGTGCTAAGAGCTTTTCCCGACTAGCGCGGTGCCCCGCTGATATGAGGTATCTGAATGGGGAGAATCCCGCAAACAACACGTTGGTCGACGCCAGATCTCGCCACCCAGCGACGAAGAACGTCTCCTGCTCCTCCCCTGCCCTGCCCTACTCCCTACTGTGCCCCACCCTGCCCTGACTAGCCGTGCCATAACGCCTAACTAACCAACCCCACCCCACCCCATTCTTTATCCTGTGCTGCCTTGCCTGACCCCGATACCACCCGCCTTACCGCCAGGTCGTGCGTGATGTCAACATTTCTCCTTCTTTTCTTCTTTTCTTCAAATTATTAATATTTATATAACATAAACAAAAATATAAACGGGAAGACACGGCGGGTCAAGACCGATCAGAGGTTGGAACTAGCATTAGGTTGCAATTACGGTTGTATATTTAGAGGAATAATTTATCTCTTATGAGGTTGGTTGGCACAAGCCTTGAGGGAGGTTGGCACTAGTATGGGGTTGGTTTGGTCACTACTTCTGTGAGAGTGTGCGGTAATAATTCAATGTTATGAATAATTTTATTGTTTTATTTAGACGAATAATTGCAAACACATTTATCACCATTTGGTCTTGCAAAACCGCCTCACATTGGCAACTACAAGAGTCTTCATAGTTTCAAAGTTAAGTATTTAATATCAGCCTTTAATTTTATTTAATCAGTCTCTTTTTAATAAAAAAAATGTGTCTCGTCTTTTTGGGAACATCGAGTAGTGGCCACTCATTTAATTGTTTCAAGTTTCACGCCTAAGACAACTTCCTGCCATAGACAAGCAAGGCAGTGTTGAAGGTTTAAGCAACAAAAAAAGAAAATGATTCTTCAAAAGTAAAAGAATAATTACAACCCTTTAGAAAACTACACATCACCGGTAGAAACAAAAAGTTAGAGTCCTCCGCTAAGTACAAGTCATTCTTAACGAAAAAGGAACGTCAGAAAGTGAACATTTTTCCTTTAGGTTACCCAACAAGCCACCGCCCTGTCGGACAATTCGCTATTGAGGCTATTACACAAAATGTGTAGTCCGCCTAATATGAACCGCCAACTCGTATTATTTCACTAACGGCGACAGAGCTCACACAGTGAACTCACTGTGTTGCCGTGCAGGGGCCGAAAGACGGGGCCTTAGCGTGCTATTTCATTAGACATTCATGAAAAGTTAGTACTTTTTGAAAATACATGTTTCTGCATTTAAAAATGTGTCATATATAACATGAAATTTTGTTCTACCAGAATGGGTAGGTGGTAGGGTTACGACACTTGGAGTGGCCACTTTCGAGCACAAAACTTGAAAAATTAGAAACCTCTAAGAGGTTTCCCACTTCAAATTTGTATTATGTGGAGTGTATGCCTTCTAGTAGTGAAAAGCAGAATGAAGAAAACGTATTTCATTACTTTACATTTAAAGAATAATCTGAAAACATCTTAATTTTAGTAATGCAAAAATGTAACATGAAAGGTACTCACTTAGACTTTTTTCGGTCACACACATTCGGGGAGTAAAACATTGATCAGTCATTATTTACCGAGTCTAGAATTTGACCACTACCAAAACTTTTCCAATTTTTTAGTGACCGTTACTGGAACAAATCATGATTTGGAAATAAATGAACAAAAATAGAATAAATTCAAAGGCATTCATAAATAAGTCATCTATTCAAAAACAGGTATGATAATGTTATTAAATGTGATCAGTATTGGTGCTCTTATCCTAGATGTGAATAACAATATCAGAAAAATACTTTTATTTTGTGGAGATGATTGGAAGAGAGAAAATGGGTCTGGTTGATACTGGACCCACCAACCCAATTATATCAATTATTGATGAGTGATGTTATTGATTCATTGATAAGTGACCAGCCCCGCGCGGGATTTTTGTTTAAAGATGTCCATGGGTGTGTCAAGGGAACTCAAAAGTAATAAACTGATAATCAAAAATAAAGAGTTTGGTTCAAGGTTTATGCTAAAATAGAGAAAAATATTTCATTCTCGACATTACAAAAGACAATCAATGAACTAAGAAAACACAAAGCTAGAGCTAATGAAACTACATGGTAGATGTAGAAATCTCAGGGCCAACAAGATCCGGTAGCCTCAAACAAATTTCAACATTTTTGGAAGCGAAAATTTATGATGAATTTGACAAAAGATGTATTATCAGTCAGTCTCTAATGAAAAGCATTGTTTCCTTAGCAACTCTTGGGACTAGTGGGACAGTGGAGAAAAAGGTCTGAGAAGTTCGAGAGAGGAGGAAACAGGAATGAAAAGGAAAAGAGCATAACGGAAAATAGTGCCCTTTTAGCAAGGATAACGATAATTACTAACAATTTTCCATGGTCAGCGGTTCTCTCTTTTAAAACCTGTCGTAGTCATTTATGGTTAACTACTATTGAGCTTTTTAATCTACCTTTATTTTAGGACGAAGTAAACGAGTGATAATTATGGTTCACAACGTTTAATCTTTCGATATAGCTAGATGCCATGTCGGGAGGTTATGGATGGACTGCCTAACGATTATAATCACTTAGCCAATGAAGGCAGAATATCTGGCGCTTTTCCAAATATCCGCCATCTATCGGCCGGCTGCTATCGATGCCATAAGCGACGCCCTAAATGCAAGCAAATAAATTACTATTACCCTTTCACTGAGCTTCTCTTATTACTCAGAGGCGTTTCAACATGGACCTCGATTTCACGAAATTAAAACAATATTTAAAAGACAACATTAGTTCAAACACGAAACTCCATTATAAGTTAACCACCACGTAATTTTATACCATTGCTCGCAATGACTACGCTTAGTTCTATGTGAAAATTCTTCTGATTCAGCCAAAAATCCCTATTTTTTCCCTTAGAAAGGAAGAAGACCAGCAATTGTCGAGTAACAAAAAAGATAAAGAGTGAAATATTTCGTGTAACAAAATAAATTAACCTGGGAGTCTAAAAGTGGATTTATGGTAAAATTAATGGCGATGGCAATTTCTTTTTCTGTACCATCATGGAAATTGTAATAAAGTCAAAACTATCTTCACCAGTCAATAATGGTTCCGGCACAAGTTTGCCGTTAATAGAGGTGGACGCTTAAAAAGGTTTTGAGGTTATGTGAAGAGTATATCAAATCTAATTGTGTTAAGAATTGCTATTAAACAAAGCCCTGGGTAAAATCATTTCAATTACCTTAAATTACAAAATACAACTTAAACACAAAATACCGTTGAACTCTAAGATACAGGAAAATCTATTCTCGTATGAATTTTATTCACTTCTTACAAAAATGTTTCTCTGAGTGAAGAATGTTTCGCTTTGTTTAGAAGAGTTATCATGACTGTCATGAAAACTGTTCCCCCCACAGTAAAAAGTAGAAGACTCCTTGGATCTTAAACTACCCGTCCTCGTAAGGATGTGTTCCGTGCGTATTTACTGTTTACACGTCTCCAGTTCTGTTACAAATGCTGATGCCATTGTAGATAAACTGCTCTAAGTAAACGTTTCTACCGCATTATTTGATGAGTTCATCTGAAGCACTCGTTCTAAATGCCTATTCCATAATTTATAGAGAGCAATACTACTTGTTTACTAGAAATCGATCTGAGGATTTGACACGTACAGCTGCAATATTGTAGCAGTTGTGAACTTGCTTTTTGCAATCGTAATTGAAGTTCAAGCAATTTATTTTTCTTGGGCTGTCAGTTCACACATATTTTACGTTATTTGCCTCTGCATCGTTTCTGCAAACCAACACTGCCTCGTTTCGAATGAATTCTGACATTTATAAGAATCTGTTTGTACACAAATGAAATTATCGAAAAAATAACGCAAGCCGTACTGCAGAGTTAGTCTACCATTATTATTATTATTATTATTATTATTATTATTATTATTATTATTATTATTATTATTATTATTATTATTATTATTAGAGGAACTTCCTCTGTGAGCATGAGAAAAAAGCTGTATGTGTCCGATGAGAAGTGATTAATATTTTGCTCATAACTGTTATTACAATATTTATAGTATTGAAAAACATTCCAATTTGAGAGACTCCCTTACAGAACTTGCGTCGACCTGATATACACAGTAATTCTCTATATTTGTATCCATGTTTTTTCATTCATTGAAACAATACTAAACACACTCTCACGAAAGGAACCAAAACCCGAAAGTATTTTAAGTCCTTGATGGCGTAAGAAGAGTATTGTCAAACGATATATTTTCGTACGAAAAGAGGGAACTGTTAATTCGAGTACTCAACTCCAAGTCTGTGATTGACAGCTCGGAAATTAGATCGTGGAAAGTTGCGAGCGGTTTCAGAATTGACAATTCCGACCAAAACCAATATTCCAACTCATAAGAATCGAGTTCTGTAGCATCGTTATTTCCTGCCTGACTACCCGGCTGATTGAAATCGCAGACATGGAGATAGAAGTTTCCCCGTATTTCTTTGAAATTTGACTTCCATTGTCGTTGCTGTTTCAAATGACTTTTAGGCATTTATAAGAGCATTATTGTTTCATGGGATGGTCTCGGGGAAAGTAATGATTTTTTTAATTCTCTTAAAAATTACTTTCTATAGGTGTTCGTCAATTGTTTATCTTTAAAATGTTGCTCCGTGTAAGTGATAGATTTACAAAAAATGAATTTGTAGATGTCTAGATGTTACTAAAATTGTTATTTTGCATTATTGACGGCATAAAAATAGCAATAATGCAACCAATATTCGTTACTAACAGGAATTAATCTTCAAACACCAAATCTTGCAAATTATAATGTAATGAGTGTTCAAATGAACATACAGCGCATTTCTGATATTTCAAAATCGATACATTTTAATAAGTATTATATATGAATGATTAAGATGCTATGAATTACATACGAGCAATTGATTGCACCAGCGTTTTCAAAACAAAACGTCACATCGTTTTATTGAGTTATTTAGTAAACATTTCGTGAAAATTTTATGTCCTCAAGATTCTTTAATTATAATGAAGTAAGTGATACAATAAAGCTCAACTTATTTGAGTTTCAGAGAACTATAAAAAACGAATAAATCGATAAAATATACAAATAAAAAAGTTCCAATTCACCTCATAGATATCAAGTCAGAAGACTGTTTGGTTTCTTAATGCACCTCTACAGATTCGCACAAATGAGGCATTTTGGAAGGGCCGTAGTAGCATAGCTTTCATCACACGGTCACAGCGCAAGGGGCGCCAACCGGCCCTAGGAGTAACATCTTTCAGGGAACAAATGCCATTACTCAGCACCACTCATACCGTCGGAATCTTCCGCAATGCCTCGGCCATAGAAACAACGACATTTTTGCACAATTACACATTTATCTTGCCCCATCGGGCATTGAACCAGAGCACTTGTCTATGAAAAGTGAGCACGCTATCCATGAGTCACCGGTGAGTCACATGTAATGCCATCACAAAATATCACATAATGTAATTTCATCACAAACGACTGTCCAAAATAACAATAGTAAACGTCAAAACTAAGAGTTTGTGGGATGAATTTGTTTCCAGAAAGTACAAATAATACCAAATGCTTGCATTTCGACATGTCTTTTGCATAACACACATTCCGTACATTGTGTTAATTTATTAAATGTTCAAACGCAAAAAAATAGAACTTCCTTGGCATAATAATATAAATTCAAAAGACAATAGAAGAAGACAGAAAGGTAGTCGAGGCTACCAAAAATGTCATTAAGTGTAAAACTAGAAGGAATGCGCGGCATATCGAAACTTTTCCTCTTCTAGTGTCATTACTCAACAAGTATTCAGATATTTAAAAAAGATCATGGCATCATTTCAAATCTACAATTGAATGAATTTATCTACAAAACATCCTAGCCATAAGAATCAATTTGCTTGCAAAGAGGCTTGGAAAGTTGGGACATATCTTAAAATTTCGAGCAGCAAGGATGTACGCCTAAAATTAGTTATACATGGGATGAGGCTGTAGAAAAGTTCAACATATTCACTATCCTGAAAATAAAATATCTTTTATTCACGTCGCTCAGTTTTAAGTCTTGAATACTAATGGGGCATCAACTACTGTCACTGCAGTGGCTCTGACCGGGCAGTCTTAGGGGTTGAGTCTCGACGGTAACAGGAGTTACGACACTAGCTACCTAGGCCGACTTCAGCCGCGTCTGGATGGATAATTCTAGCGGCCGGCTGCTCTGATCCGTAGTTTTACACGGTTTCTCTGGTGAACGCCAGGTGAATTCTGGAGCAATACCCCAACAAACAGGCCACGGACCGCGCGCGATCTTTTCTTCCTCTTCGTTACCCCATCTTAACCCCTTTATTATACCTACTTACACTTACACGCACTATACTACTACACCGGGAGACAAGCCGCGAGCTTAATGCTTGTCCCGGTTGGGGCGGTGTACCACTGGTGAGAGCTACCTGGAAGGGAAAAACCCCTTGCCGTCGTATAAGTCGGTGGCCGGATATCACCATTCAGCAAGCGAAGAAGGCGACCACGTCCCATGATTACATGCTCTATACTTATAGGAATAATAACATTTTACGCGCCAGGAAATGAAATAATCAATTAATTAATGGAATATTAATTAAATAAAAGAGATTAACACATTCTGGAACAATCACTATTCACAGTGAAATCAGAGATCATCTTTCTGAAATTGTAATGAAAATATTTTATATTTTACTAAATCTTTACATATATGCAGTAGGGAAGTATGGAAAAAATATCCTATATACCACCTTATCTTAAAAATATAATGCACCACGTAACTATAATCACTGTTGTTTTTTTTTTAGAGAAAGGACATTTGTGTCAGACGATTGGCAATGCGTTTACATACATTCAAAACTCTTTGTATTTAAAATCACTCCTTGAAAGTAAGAATTCTCGAATTACTATCTTCTCTAACACTAACATCGCACTCCCATGTTTTCTCCAAGATGAAATGTCAAATACTTTCAGTTCGAGATTCCGTAGATCGATTAGAACTTATACAATGATAATTAAAATAATGACGGTGGATAAGCGTTCATACTATTAATTTTATGATTTTTTAAAATGTAATAATAATAATAATAATAATAATAATAATAATAATAATAATAATAATAATAATAATAATAATAATAATAATAATAATAATAATAATGTTTGATAGGTAATATCAGAAAACCGATTAACAATAGCAAGCGATAAAATATCTGGAGCCCACAATCTTTTATTTAAAGGAAAAATCACGAAATTTTGTTGTTTGGAAACCTCAAAGTTCTGTCTAAACGAAAACCTTAGCATTTTAAACTACGGTTTCCAAAAATTTTAGAAATGAATTTTGTTTGAGTGAAAATCGAAACTTAAGCATACGTACAATACTTATAAAAGCACTTTTTTCCATACGAGCATAGAATTACCAGAAAACAATTTCAGCCATTTTCCAGAAAATGTCATAGAAGCTTCATGAAGTATACTCCAAATATTGAAATATCTTAATAATCTCCGGAAAGGCACAATTAGATCTTTCTCCTAACGTATTTACCAAGTTTCAGCATAAAAGCTTCTACTCTTATAAAATTATGTGTGGCACATATATTCATCCATAATATAAAATGGTTTTCGGGTACAAAACTGCCTCTCCCTCCTTTCCACCAGCATTAGTCTAAACCATCTTTGGAACATCACTCATGTATGTACGTAAGTATGTACGTAAGTATGTATGTACGTAAGTTATATATGAAGAGAACTTTAAACATGGATTTGATTATCGATATTTGATATTCTATTGATGAGATAATTCCAATACTTTTCCTCCCAATTCTTTAGTATATGGAGGAAAAGTAAAAGGTATAAGCTGAAAACCTTAATAAAAAAAAGGGAAAGAAAAAAGAAAAAAAAAACCGCTTTTAGTGTACTGGTGTATTGATGCCAGGAAATTTGCAAACATTTTGAGGTACCTCAGCTGATTCAAAGAAAATCACAAATAAATTACAATAAGTGCAATTTTATAACAATATCTGTTATGGTTATTTTAGAAAGAGGTTTTGAATTTCTTCCAGTTGGTATCAGTTTTACAGATCGTAAATGTTCATCTTCTTCTGTATTTGTGAAAAGGCGTAATGTTATACCGATGTTGAGGTAAAAAAGGTACAAGGAAACAAAAAATATAATGATTAAAGGGCACTTATCAGATATCTACTTAACAATTCCAAAGTGTATTTTTTAAAGAGATGAATAGTTCAACATTAGTAAAGACGCTGTTCCTAATTTTACTGTATATGTGTTCATCGTTTTATTCTTTGGGGATAATGAAAAATAGTAATGATTAATTATACCTTTTTAGTAAAGCATTCTGTAAATAAACGAAATGCTCGCCGAAAGCGTCTTGTTTCTGGTTCAAAAGGGTGAAAACGAAGCACTTTCGAAAACTACCTTTTGTTGAAGCATGTATCATTGGTGGTGTTATTTTTCTATTTCATTTTCCATTCAGTAGAACTGCCATATTTAAAGAAAGTTGAAAACGATTGAGTTGAAAAATATGAAACACTAGTTTTCTTGTGACGGCCAGTATTGAGAAATTTTAGAGTCAAAGTAGTTGTTGGGGACCCACAGAATGCCAAGATTCGGACCGTGCGCGATCTTTCCTTTATCTTCCTTGCCCTACCCTCACACACTTGCACGGACATGCACTGCACTACCACACATGTTGGAAGACCAATCAGGAGCTTAGAGTCTGTCCTTACTAGGGAGTTGTGCCGCTGCTAGTGGAAGACATCTGGTTGAGCGAAACCTTCACAAGCCGACGGTAGGTCGGCGCCGGATCTCGCCATCCAGCGAGATGAGATCACTGCCTCCGCCCGCGATAAAAGCATGCACCACACTTACGGAACAAATGACCTTAGCCGTTGACATGCCCGGAATCGCTAACAAGCATTCAATCTAAGTGTTTCGAGAAATAAAAACTAGGAAACGTGTGGAAAACTATGTTTTAAAATATACACATTCTGATATGATCCTCTACGCTTTCATTTTTTCGTGTCTCTTGCACAGTGTGCATTCGCTTTGCAGAAAATATAATTCATATTTTTTATGCTTTTAGTGTGCCATCCAAAAAAACAAACCAGACTATTGATTTATAGTTCTTTAATTCTTTTTTTTTCTGTGGCATCGAAATAAACGAGGCTCTATAGAATAATTCCAAACGTATTGAAAGATGGAAGGTGTAGTGTTATGAAAATGTTAACACAAAAATGAACTTGAGACATTTCTATGAAACGGAAATTTTATTCCCATTACTCAAAATCTTAAAACATTCCTCCACACACACATACACACACACACACACACACACATTCACTTCTATTTCCCATCTATTTCACCATAGTAATCGAATTTTGATGACCCTGTAACTATGATAAGCTTAATACAATCATTTTTCCCAAAATGAAAGGCGTCTGCTGTGAGTCGCGAATATAATTGAAAGTTTCTCAATTGCTTATTTATATACCGTTAAATCAATATCGGAGGGTCTTTTTTAATTCTTAAATCACTTCTGCACGACCTGTTCGGCTAGCTGAGGTGGCTCAGGGCACCAACTGATGGCAATGCAGAATTGTGGCAGGATTTTCGACATTGCTAAATAAGTACGTCGAATTCAGTCGTTGACAGGAGGAGAATTCTAGCGGCCGGTGGCTCTGAACGGTAGTTTTACGTAATATCTCCGACCAATTCCAGGAGCATGCCTGAGCAGTACCTTTACAAACGGGACACGGATCGCGCGCGATCTTTCCTTCTTCTTGTTTGTCCTATCTTCATCCCTTTCACTCACACTTACATGCAATACTAATACTCCTCGCAATTTGGGAGACTAGTCGGGAGCTTAAAGCTTAAATGAAGTCGTCGGCTTCCGCGGCCAGCCATCACGCGCCGCGCCACCCGACTCGACCGCCTCCCGCGGTTGACGGGCAGCCCTCCAGCTACGATTGGCCGACTGTTTCAGCCAGTCGTCCTTTATTCCCACCAAAATATAAACCCGAGTGTAGACCACCCCGGCGCAGACCAGCCCTGAAGATGATCGCGAAAAAGATGATCGAAACGTCGGCAATTCTGCCTTCAACGCGGCGTCACCCGGACAGCCAAGATAATCTCCAGCTTAAAGCTTCTCCCAGTTGGTGCGGTTCCCGCTGATACCTGGATGCGTAAAAAACCACGAACCGACGTACACGTTGGCGCCGGAACTTACCATTCAGTGGAGGAACAGCGCTATCTCCCGTCATAAAAACATACACTACACTTAGGGGACGAATGCTCATAGCAGTTGACGCGCATGGAAACAAGAAATAATCAATCAATTCATCTTGTTCCAATTCTAATCAAACTATTAGACGGCCTTAAAATTGAGAAATTGTGAAAATTTGTCTTTTAGGAGCCGATAGGAGCTGGTAAGGGGGTGAAAAAAATACCGAAAAGCTAGCCTAGACTAAAAGATTGAAAAATTGACTAGTGCGAGAAATTCTGTGCCTTTTTGTAGCACTACTAGTTTTTAATTTGTATTTCTGTTTGTAAAAGACCCAAGAACAATGGATTACGACAGGACCGTATACAGTGGTGATACACCCTTTACGTGTCTGTTATGAAAGATTTTACATAATAACAGTGTCATTTCTGATTAATAAAAACTCTTCTCATACTTGTGGAATCGTCATCGAGCATCAGATCTGTGAAATATATTTTGTATTGGCAGAAAACGCTATGCTTAGGCAGAGCGTTCCAAATATTCTCCATGACTAAAGTGTATCCCTAGCGCTCATCTCTGATGTGACATTTTCTGGTCTTCAGAGCCGTAACTTACAAGATTTTTATTCCATACTTATAATGATTTTCCTCGCAAGTAGAAGTTTTCGCCGTTAATTTGCAGTTCTTATAAACCTAATTAGACGGTATATCAGCGTACAAATGTAGCCTAGTTTCTTCGACGGGCGCATTCATATGACGTTTCAGCATAAACATTTGTAGTGAAACCGAAACAAATCAAATTCCTGACTCGCCCTCATTGATTTGTCTTTTCACCTGTATTGTGACAACTACTTGTTCATGAACAAGAATTTGTGCATGACGTTACGGGCGTTGCGAACGCTTGGTTTGATGGTACGAATTTGGTGAAGAAAGACGAAATTTGGCACATTGCAATGGGGTAACCTGCATGTGTCTGTGTTATTTACAGTTAGACTCCTTCCGGACCACTGTTTGAGGCAAGGAAGACATTCGGAGCCTCTGAACCTGCTGGTGAGGAACTGCTCATTTTTTCGTACCTATAAAGAACATTATAATTTTTATATTTCAAAAGGTGATATGGCCGTTAGTAGAACCGTGCGCACAGTTCAACGCTCAGTTCCGCTCCTCGGCGAGGAGGCCAGCGCACCGAGGCCGCTCTATCCGAGAATGCCACCTCCCGTCACTCTCATTATTAAGACTGGGAAGTTCATGTGCAACAAATGGAGAAATATGCTGTAACATTTTTAAAATATGCACCAGAACTAATGAAATATGCTCTAGCATTTAACAGTTTTATGTATTTATGAACAATTACAAAATTTTTAATTTTAACAATTAATTTTACATTTTAGTCTCTACTTAGTATTCCAGCGATAATTTTATAGTAAAATATAATGATTTTGTTTGTATCATCATCGAAGTATCAATTCCAGTGCCACAAATTCTTTATCAAAGATCAATTATCACATCATTCGTTATCGGACAAATCATTTCCGGTAGCAGCACCATGATACCATCTAAAAGAAGTTCAGACGAATACTACTGCAACGAACGAAAGACATTCCCACGATTTCCCATAAATAGCATTTGCATTCACATCTGTGAAGTACACTTTTCTGTTTCAGGAGACAAATGTGCACATTAATTAAAATTTCAAGAGAAATATGCCACATTAAGAAGAAATGCCACATTAAGATGAAATATGCTACAAAAGCAATAAAATATGAATAATAACTTAAATATAATGGAAATACGATGCGTCAACACAAAATGCACTAATATGCTATATAAAAGCCGCGAATTTCTGTTCGTTTGATTGTGTTTTGTGGACATTTGATAATTAACATTTTTTAAATCTTATAATTAAAAATCTGATTTTTCATAAACTTCCGGGCGTTACTCATTATCAACAGCGAACGAACCAATATTAGACCTATTATAGGGATGCGCTCTCCGCGTGGCGGGCGAAAAGAACGACGAATGCTGGAGGCTTTCCGGAATCCCTCTACACCACTTACTTAAAAACATTACGTATTCCAGTTTTAAAGGACGGGGTAAGTGAACTATCAAATTAGTATAGTATTCTATACGACGAAAACTGAATTACAATATGAGCAGTTTTCACGTTGGCACGTTACAGACCTCTGGCTAGTTGTGCAATTGAGACTACGCCACCACGGAAGTAATTTTTAATCCTGTTTTAAATTACTTTGAATAATTAAAATCAATTATAATTCCGTATTAAATTGCTCTCTCCTTGGCTAGTGTTGCTTGTCATATGCGAGACATCCAAACTACCCGCTTCCTGAGCGCAGAGTTCTCTCCGCCGTTACTGCGAGAACAGTCGAGAATGAGCGGTACCGACAGTTCCGATCCTTCTCAGGGGCCTACGTCTAGATTTCCCTGGCAGATAGGGGGCAGTGGAGCACGCTCGCCCTCCGAGACTGCGAAAGCTAAGCCAGCGAGAACGATCGATGACAGAATGCATTTTGTCTGTCTCTAGTACAAATGTCTCGATGGAATCGTGAAACCGATCAAGCGCCAGAAGAAAAATTGTTATGAAGATCCCTTCAGACCATCGGTTGAGTCAAGCGAGGTGTCATTCAACCTGTCTCGGTCTGCTGGTGTGGAACTAGCATTTTTGTTCGTGGCCTTCTAACATAATTAAAAACCTCAAATGATTAAAAACATTAACAATAAAACTCAATAATTAAAAGGTTTGGTAGAGTGGTTGGTGATTCCGGGCGCGTCAACAGCTTAGGTCATTAGTCTCGTAAGTGTAGTGCATGTTTTTACTTGGGAAAAGGCAGTGATCTTCCCCCGCTGGATGACGAGATCCGGCGCCGACCTACCGCCGGCTAGCGGGGTTTCCCCCTAACCAGGACTCTCCCACCAGCGGGGCACCGCCCCAATCGGGACAAGCTCTAAGCTCCCGACCGGTCTCCCGGAATATGTGGTAGTGTGGTGCATGTCCGTGTAAGTGTATGTGTAAGGGGAGAGGATACGACAAGGAAGCGGAAGGAAAGTTCGCGCGCGGTCCGTGGCCCGTTTGTTAAGGTACTGCACCGACATTCGCCTGGTGTTGATCGGAGAAACCACGGAAAACTACCGATCAGAGCAGCCGGCCGCTAGAATTCTCTTCCAGGCAGCGACTGAATTCGACCTAGCTGAAAAGCTAGTGTCGAAAATCCTGCCGCCGTCGGGACCGTCGAACCTAGGACCTCCCGGTCAGAGGCGCTGCAGTGACATCAGTTGATGCACTGTGCTACAGCTCCCGGTTAATCAAGAATTGAAAGAAAACAATTAAATATGAAAATATTTTTAACGCTTATACAGACACTACAACAAGTTAGTAAAGGAGCTAAGCAGGAAGCGAAGGCGACGAAGCCAGTGCGTTGTCGGGGCGGGGGTGCTCACCTGGCGTCCTCGACGGTGCTGCGTCGGCGGCGGCGCCGCCGCTCGCGCCCGTCGTTGCAGCGGCAGTCGCAGTGCATGGCGCACAGCAGCGCGGACGCCGCCAGCGTCACCACGAACGGCACCGCGAAGTAGTGCAGGATGATGGCCACGTGGCGGTCGCGGTCGTAGTGCGTCAGCACCACGGAGCGGTTCTCGCGCGAGTAGAAGCACGGGAAGGCGGCGCCCGCCTCGCCGTACGCCTTGGTGAAGTTGTCGCAGTCCACCTCCGGCGGGTAGCCGCAGCCCTTGATGTTGTCGTAGAGCACGGCCTCCTCGGTGACGTCGGGCGGCTCCGTGGAGCCCGCCTCGTAGTCCTCGGTGGCGTTTTCGCCGCCGCCGCCGCCGCCGCCCGACAGGCTGATGAAGGTCCCCGAGGTGGCGTTGTAGGGCCGCGTGTCGTACGTGACGAACACGTGCAGGCAGTGGAACATGTCGGAGGTGCAGCCCTCCTTGCAGGAGCTCCACGTGCAGTTGAAGATGCCGCTGAGCTCCTCGCGGCGCACGGTGACACAGCGCACGGGATGCGGCGCGAAGTCGGCGGCCAGTGTGGAGATGGCCGGGTCCACGTACAGCGGCACGAGGAAGAGCAGCGCCGCGCCGCCGCCCACGGCCGCCGCCGCCAGGAACGACGTGGCGTAGAACCACACGGCCTGCCGGCACGTGCGCCGCGGCGCCGGCACCTTGCGCGGCTGCGCCAGCTCGAGCAGTTTGCGCTTGCGCAGTTCTTGCTGCTGCTGGTCCAACAGCAGCTCTGAGCTGCTGCTCAGCATGGTGGCCCGCGCCGCCCGCCTCCTTCTCCTCTACCTCCTCCCGCTCCTCCTCCTCCTCCTGCGGCCCGCGAGGGAGGGGCGGGGCGGGGGCGATGCCGGACACCCGGTCCGCCCCGCGGCCGTCACGAGGGCCCCTCCCTCCCCGCCCGATCGACGCTGCTGCTGCTGCTGCTGGGGCTACCAGCTAGGGCTCTTCATTCAGCTCGCCAGCGGGCTGCTCTCTTCCACACTTGGCCTCGGACCGGAGACAGATGTGAAGTGTGGGCAAATATTCCCTACACTAACACTCGTCAGACGATTTGCTAATGTCTGAGTAGTGAAATGTATACATACAAACTTCACTGAATTCAGGCCGTTCACTGTCACATCACCTATACAAAATAAGTTACCGTTGTTTTTTACAACATTACAAATAGTAAATTAAAATATATATATCGCCTCTATCGGGGTAAGACTTTGACAAATAAGTTTCTTTCTTCTAACAAAAATATTTGCATCTATGAACAAAGTAGTTATTGTGACTTAAAAACCGCGCTCCTCGAGCGCCGAAACATATGTCACTGAATGCAGGTCTGGTAACAAAGCATTAATATAGCTATATTACTTAAATATATAAAAATCTATTAAAAAATTACGCGCTGGTCTAGAAAATCCTACGATTTCAACTAAGCCAGGGATCACTGTGTAAATATTTGTTTTATCACGTAGAAAAGTTAACAATATCAGTTTTAATTATTACAAATGTTTATGGGTTTATTCCAATGTCTGTTTCACAACAAATCTTATCATAAAATATCGGTACCGATTCACAGTTCCCCTACCTTGTCAAACGTTATCTGCTTCGTGTACTGGAAGATGGGATGCCTTTCAAAAAATAACCTCTTGAGTGGCTCATTGACAACGGGTTTCTTTATAAATCGCTGCGAGCGTGTAGGCACGTCATACGGTGTGGCATATTCGGCTGCCGCCGGTTCAGCGCTGCGGCGTTTCTTGTCGGGAGGCGTGAATCAGCGGGCAGAGGACGCGGGCGCCGGGCGGGGGCGGCGGCTGCCCATTCATGCCAACGCGTATCGACTGCCCGGGAGGCGCGGCGCGCACAGCGGCGGCGGCGACGGTGGCGTCGGCGGCCGGGATTAGGCCAGCGGCGAGACGACGGACGCGTCGGCGTCGGGGCGGAAGCCCACCGGGCGGCGGCTGGGCGCGGCGACCGGCATGGCGGCGGAGGCGGCGCTGGCGACGCTCAGCTGCTGGGCGGCGCCGTCGAGGGCGGCGCCGGCGGCGGCGGCGGCGGCGGCGGCGGGCGCGCGGCGGGCGGGCGGTCGGGCGCAGAAGCGTCCATGACGAGCTCTCGATTCGACTGAAGGGTGCGCTCGGCGGCGCCGCCGGAGGGGGGGAAGTGGGGGCCGGCGCCGGCGCGCAAGCGCTCCGGCACAAGTGTCCTGCGGCGGGGGAGGGGGGAGGGGGGGGGATTCCGTTCGGCTGCGCCTCCTCCCCAAACATAACAAACCAGAAACCACGCCTGGTGGGCAAGAGTCAAATAGGACCTCCTTTTCAATTGCTCCTGAAACGAAACCGTCCTCGATCATATACAAAATGCTATCGAAAATTCTTTCGAACTAATCTATTCATGGATTATTTTATTGGAACATTTTAGCGAGTATTTACACTTTTCAAAAAAAAGGTGTGAACAACTGTTATATTTTCACAGAATTCTTATTTACGCTTGTTATTATACCAAAAGAGAACAATATTTCTGTAAGTGATTAATGGTAGTGATATCCACATCGGACGCGATCAGCGCGTTGTCCAGACTTTCGTGTCTCAGTTTCTTATACAGAAATGAGAGATTACTCGAAACATACTTGAAGTAGCATCATTACAATATAACTGGTATGGAAAGTTTTACTCAGCATCTTCAGGTTTGTGATGGATTAATGACCTTCTCAAGGGCTCTCTACGTTCTTCTTCTCTGTTTATATAGACAATAACGTGTAACGTTATCCGATTACAGATGAAAAACTAATAACAATTCAAAAAAAGCACTTACTTAAGACGTCGACCGACTTTACAAGTGCACGTAGATACTTCGTCCGAAACTGATACTCTGATCAGGAGTTCTGGATTGCCACAGGAGACAGCAAAAAAGTGGAACCGTCATTGTCGAACATCAATCAGCTGCTATTGCGATTGGAAACACTCAACCTTGCATGCTCGTAATTCCAACTACTTTTTAAACCGAATTCGAAGGTATTGAAAAGTCAGAACAATATCATGGAATTTTTCTCGTCGATTCTTCCTTCATTCACAGGTGCTCACTTTGCTAGCATTTAAATTGGTCAGACGATTTAGACGCTAACTCATAGACGGCCGTTTTTGCCGTACCATTTTCCCATTAATCATTTTCTACGGTATATGTGTACACAGAACGTGGACTCAGATTATATAAAATGTTAAAGAAACTAATTTATTGCATCGGGACAAGAATTCTCCATTTCCTTCAAGAATCCACAAAATTATTTTTTATACCGAGAAAACGTCAATTTTTGCCTGCAGAATTACAGTACTTTCTCTGAACATCGTAAGTAATATACGAGAAAGTAAAAGCACGTGATCATGAAATTATTAATAAAACTACACTTTTTAATTCGCCCAAAAGCTCCAACAAGTATGTCGCCAACCAGCTGAAGTACACTGCTTTTGTCCGGGTATTTATTACCACAATCACACTGCCTCACCTGGCCCATCCTACCCGTTCCATCATCCTGCCGAATTTGTGGTTTGTAACTATCTTCGTTGGCAAAGGCATCTTTCCTATGGGCAGCTCTAATACTCGTAGATGTATTCTTGTAAAGACCCTGCACACGTCTAGAAACAGTCATGACCTACAGTTATTCTAAATTTAAGGGGACCCGGATGGCTCTATACCTACAATTCAAGTAACATGATTTTCTTCAGAATGACACAGACTTTCTCGAAGTAAAGTATTTTCAATTTCCTTGGTGTGGGCTAGCTTTGTGGTCTTTTGATCCTCTTGCCAGCTGCGATTAATCGCCGCCCAAAATACATTTTTTGAAGTTATCTCAATTTTTCGATTTCCTAATGGTAGATTCGAAATATTACTTTTAAAATATTACAGAAGATTAAAACCTCTTCCTATATGGGAATGTTCGTTGAAAAATTTGGAGCCGTATTTAAGAAAAAATCGTTTAAGCCCTAGTGTAAATGCAACATTTGAAGCTTTTTCACAGGAATCATTTGAGTTTTCGAAAAATTTCATTTGAAGTAATTTGAAGCACTTTCTCTTACTATTACAATAATGTACAAGTGAAAAATTTAATTTGGAGACGTTTTAAGAAAAAAATCATTGAAGCTCTAGTGAAAACTCGAAATTTGAAGCTCTTTTTCATAGGAATCATTTGTGTTTTCGAAAAACTTCATTTGAAGTCATTTGAAGCACTTTCATCCACAAATACAATAATGCAAATAACACAAACAATAAAAATTGCTGGAAATGGGCATATGGGTATGACAGATATTTCAACAAAATTACATTTGTGTATTTAAAAAACAAAAGAATACAGCAACATTAATATTAAGTCATCTTAAAAAGCGCATTTGGGACTATCCCTACGAAAACTTTGAAGGAAAAATTTGGAGCGGTTTTTGGGAAAATGGCGTTTGAGCGTTTCTGAAAATGCAGAATTTTGGACTCGTTTTCAAAGAAAAGTTTTGAGTTTACATGAAAACTTTATCATTTAAAGCACATGTAATAGTGTGTTTTAACATGTAAATGTAATAATGTGAACAAATCGCGGTTAATGTAAATATTAACAACTTGCGAGAGGTGTCAAAAGAATTAAATTTTTGTGATTTTTGAAAAAATAAAAGAATTTACTGTGACATACCAGACTGTCACACAATATTTTGATGGGAATTGGGGGAAAAAATTTATTAAATTCATCTTAAAAAGTGTAAATGTTGAGGGCATAGGCATGCAGGCAGGATGTTCCTTAGTAACCAGGGAAGCGGAAGTAAATAAACATAGCGCGGCAAGTAACGGACAGAAGATTGTGATATAAGGGCATGTAGGATTGGTGGTGAACTGGTAATGGGGTATGACGTAGAAGGAAACTCGAGATTGTTTTGTAAAACAAGAGACAAGAATGTATGAAAGTTATCGAGGGTTGAGAGTTATGAGAGATGAGCGTTAGACCGCCTACCGTGCACATCGTACTGCAGAGGTTATTGTAAATGATAGATGCGGGACTTGGTGGAATTTTGCGGGAAATAATTGAGCAGTGAGGACTTATATTTTGTGTGCGTAATTCTATTTGGAAC
Source organism: Teleogryllus occipitalis (assembly GCA_011170035.1). Taxonomy (NCBI): domain Eukaryota; kingdom Metazoa; phylum Arthropoda; class Insecta; order Orthoptera; family Gryllidae; genus Teleogryllus; species Teleogryllus occipitalis. The sequence goes on along the minus strand of BLKR01015064.1, from coordinate 26,925 downwards.
TTTGAATAATTCTGGCACCGGGAGTGCGCAAATCGGACTTGAAGAAAATACAGACGTGAGAGCAGGGAAGAGAGGCTCGAGACATATCTTGTACTTCCGTGAGCTGCCTCACGACACGCTTGCTACCTTGTGCGAGCAAGCGGAGGCAGCCGAACGCGGAGGGGAAGACTCGCCATCGGCCGAGGCACGCGTGGGCAACGCGACGACGCGCCCCTCCTGCCACACCTCCCAATGGGCCTGAGCGCCACGGACACTTTGAGCCAAGTCAGTGCCGTGGCGAACAGAAGACAGTGTAGTGCTGTGGGAATGAATGGTCATGTATATATTGAATGAATGGTTATGTATATAATGAATGAATGAATGATGCGTGAATGAAAAATAAATTAAAAATAAAAGAACCACGCAGAAAACCACAATAAAACATTTAGAATTAAGAAAAAAAACATTTCCCTGTAAATTAAGTTTGCCAAAGTGCTACATCATAGTTATTAAATTAGATTTAAGTTAGAATTAAGCTTTTTTTGCCTCTCTCTTAGCTGCTTAAGCCGCAAGGCAGCAGCGTAATTTGTACGCCAGTATTTAAATAAATAAATTCCCGCCTCCTCAGGGTTACTGTGGAGGGGAAACAACACAAAAAACATATCTTGTAGTTTAGGGGTTGAACTTTATGTTTTATCGCGTTGAAAGTTGGAGGAATTAATTAGAAGAAATAGACTTTCATGTATCGTGGATTAATCAAAACGTGACAGTCTTGGAGTTAGTGCCCATCCGTGGCAAAGAATAGGGAAGTAAGCGAAACAATTAATAAGTTGAGGAGGACATTGACCCGGCAGCGCACCGAGAACAAGATACAAGAGAGAAGATTGGTCGGGGCGGTGGATCCTTCCTGGCCTCATCCCCCAAGAGCACATGGATATCTAAATTAGTAAGAATAATGGCGCTATAGACAATTTTTACAATCGGTTATGACCAAGGTGACATTTCATATCAAACAGAATTAATTGATAAATAAACTTATAACGTTCTCATTCTGAAAAAGAAAAGCTGATTATCATTTCTTTAGCATCTTGTGCTATCCACAGTTTAATAACTTCTTTCCAGAAACAAATTTCAGATTCCTCGCTTCTTCCGTATGGAGAGCGGATCGAATGATTCGTTTGCTAGGAAGAAAGTAAGTACCGGCGACGATTATTTTCGTAAGAACCCAACCGGCAGAGCTAGTAGGATAATTATTTCCCTTTAGATGTGTTTGCGGGAAATTTAAAATCGCAACCCTTTCCTGGCGCCCAAAAATGATATAAATTCGGAAACCGGGTGCAGAAATAATTTAACAGAAACGGAGAGCGTTTCATTACCAACATGGCGTTTAAGTCATCTCATTGGGTAAATTGAGCAATATCTCTACCAAAAGTTGGAAGAAAAAATTTGGAGCTGTTTTTGAGATAATCTAGTTCTTGTTATTTTTACTTTCTCCGTGCACTTTCTCCGTACGTACGTGTATACAGAGTAATATACGTAGTATAGAGAAAGTTTTGTAACGCTGCGCGAAAAAACGGCAAATTTTTGACAGAAAAAAAATTCATTGCCGGGTCTGGAAACCAAGAAAGTGGATAAATTCAGTTGCTAAATTAAGAGCAACTAGATTAGAGACTGCTACAGAATGGCACAGACTTTCTCGTACAAAATTTTTCTAATTTCCTTGGTGTGGCCTGACTTTAAGGTCTTATTCCATTCTCTGGCCAGCTGCCATCTATCGTCGCCCAAAGTACATTTTTTTTACAATTTCTCAACTTTTTTCCTTTCCTAGTAGTACAAACTAATTATTACTTCAAAAATATTAAAGAAAAGTAGAAACTCGTCCTAAATAGAAGTTTTCATAGGGAAATTCGTAGCTGGTTGTGAGAAAATTGCGATTAAGATTTACTGTAAATGCGAAATGTGAAGCTTTTTTTTCTCGAAAATCTATTGTTTCCGAAAAAGCTAATTTGAAGTTATTTGAAGCATTTCTATTCACAAATGTAATAATGCATACAAATTGTTGGAAATGCCGATATTAATGGCGTGCGTAATATTTCAAAAAAATTACATTTGCAAATATTTCACACTCTATTACATGAAAACTACTGAGATTTTCGAAAAAATATACATGACTTTCATTATACAACTATTTCTGGACAACAAATTTCGATTGAAGGAAAATCTCTACACTACATCCCTACACTAAATCATATACTACTTAAGTTTTGAATTTTGAAAGGGAGAAAAAAAAAACAAAAAAACTCCCATGTAATAAAATCGATTTTCAAGGATAAATAAGCAATAAATTTTGAATTTTGAAAGGGAAAAAAAAACAAAAAAACTCCCATGTAATAAAATCGATTTTCAAGGATAAATAAGCAATAAATTTTGAATTTTGAAAGGGAGAAAAAAAATAAAAAAACTCCCATGTAATAAAATCTATTTTCAAGGATAAATAAGCAATAAATTTTGGCTCTTATTACTTCCTGCCGCGACAACATGGAAACGATCATTTGAATAATTGTATTTCCCACTGAATTCTAGAAGACGTGCACAGAAAATGAAGTTACATTTATGTCCAGAAGCAAAACAAGGGGCCATCTCAGCATTTGCTCAATGGATCAGGGAAACTGGACGAAAAACCTGATCGAGATGGGGTCATTGACCCGGAAGCTGTGTTACAATAGTTTGTTACAGGTTGTTTATACTCATTTATACAGTCCAAATGGTAATTAATGCATTATGTATCATTGTTAAAATTAATGTTACTTTTCTTGTGATGCTCAGTATAGTCTCTAATTGTATAGAAACAGTTATGCAGCAGAAACGATTTTACTTGTGATTTAAACTTTTCTATTGAATTTAATCGTTTAATGTCATCTGGCAAAGTGTTGTAAAATAATGTACATGTATTGTATGTGAATTTTTGTAATGAGCTGTTGATACTGTCACCTGATGAATATGATTTCTACGTCGAGTGTTATAGTAATAGACTTCGGCATTTTCTGAAAATATATTCCCGCCCTTAAGCAAGTCATTTTTACAAAAACCACTGATTCGTAAATAAAAAGACACGGTAATGATAGAATTCCTAGATTAATGAAGATAGACTTACAAGAATCACGTGGGTGGGATTTGGTTATTATTCGTACAATTCGTTTTTGTAATCTAAAAGTCTGGGAGCTATAAGATGTATTTCCCAGAATATTATGCCATATCTCAGGCGGGAATGAACATTCGCGAAGTATACACAACGAGCAGTGTGAAGGCTGACTGAATTTGCAAGAATTCTGAACGCGTAGCATAATGAACTTAATTTTGTGTTCAATTCATTTAAATGGACGTTCCATTTAAGGTTTGACTGAATTGAGAGACCTAAAAATTTTGTTGCATTAACATGAGTCAATGGTACACTGTTCATTTTCAATGGAGCACAGAATTGTTTATTTGAAATGGAAAACTGCATTAAAACCGTTTTCTTTTCGTTTACTATTAATTTGTTATTTCGGAACCAATTTGAAACATCTGATATTGTACTATTTACGGTTTCTTTATTGCAAAGGATGTTCGTATCATCCGCAAAGAGAACCGTTCTTCCGTTTCGAATCGTCGAGGGCATATCGTTTACGTAAAGTAGGAACAGAATAGGGCCTAAAATCGATCCTTGAACTCCATATGCAACGGGCAAAGAGTCGGAAAGGTGCGTACGTAATGTTCCATCATTCCAGTAAGGTATTTCAACTTTCTGAGATCGTTGTTTAAGGTACGAACATAACCAATCTAGAGCAATACCACGGATTCCATATGAAGGTAATTTTGAAAGTAAAATGTCATGTCAATGATGTCAAAAGCTTTTGAGAGATCTAAAAATAATCCAATAGGTGCCTCGTTTTGATCTAATGATGAGGCGACATCTTTAAGAAAAGAAAATATAGCTGTTTCCGTTGATTTTGATTTTCTAAATCCATGTTGGCAATCTGAAAGCGCGTCGTGTTTAGTGAGAAAGGTTTCCATTCGTACGTAAAAAAGTCTCTCTAATATTTTTGAAAAAACTGATAGAAGAGAGATGGGCCGATAATTTTGAATTTCATTTTTGTTGCCTTTTTTGAAGAGCGGCTTAATTTTAGCTGTTTTGAAAATATCTGGAAACGTTCCAGTGCATAAAGATGCATTAAATATGTGAGTTAACGGGTGTATAATGGCATACGCACAAGTCTTTAACAAAGAATCTGGGAATTGATCTAAACCGGACGAATATTTATTTTTTAGTTTACCGATTATTTTGAGAATTTCATAGGAAGAAGTTTCGGAAACGAACATTGTGTTTAAAATTTTGGGTGCACTGTCTGTTTTTGAATTTTGTGCCTGAAGACCCTTAGTGAGATCGGCAGCAATTCTCGAAAAGTATTGGTAAAAGAGACTAGCCACTGTTGCCGGATCGTTGACATTTATATCGTTATATTTTAAAACAACATTCTCTACGGGTTTTCTAGTTGATTTGGTAGTATTTTTATTATATTCCACATTGATTTTGTTTTATTATTTGAGTTCAAAATATCCTGATCGTTTTTCATGATTTTTGCCTGCCTTATGACTTTTCGTAACAATGTTTTGTATTTTTTAAAGTAGATAAGGAAATCTTGAGATACGTCATGACGTTTAGAAATGAAAAAAAGAATTCGCTTGTTTTTACAAGATGTCCTAATCCCTTGTGTTATCCAAGAATTGCTTTTCTGTGAAATATTTAATTTTCGTTTTTGAAGAGGAAAGCAAGTGTTAAAATGAATTGAAAGAGTTGAAAAAAAAGAATTATATTTCTCGTTTGTATCAACAGTATTATAAACCGCTTCCCATGACTCCTGCATCAAGTAGTCTATGAATAATTTAATTTTACTTTTAGTAAACAATCTAGTCATACGTGTATTATTTATTGTGTCGGTGATCGCATTTCTTATAATGGTAAGAATTTGTGCATCGTGGTCACTGTATCCTAAATCTTTTGTTTCAACTTCATATCGAGTAGTAGTTTTGTTAATTATAATTTGATCAATTGCCTTCATCGAATTTTGTGTGATTCGTGTAGGTACATTAATTGTAATGTCTAAATTGAAGGAATTAATTAAATTGAGAAACTTTTCTTTCTCGCAAATTCGACCAGAAAATCAATGTTAAAATCTCCGCATACAACAATGGATTCAAAAGAGCGATTGCTGACTTTGTTAAGTGTTATCTCCAGGTTTTCTAAGAACAAAATATAATCTGCAGTTCTCTTTGTTGGAGGTCTGTAAATGCAAAGTATTATCACTTTTTAGTGAAGTAAGATGTACAACAGAAATTTCGAAAATATTTTCAATGGAATACACATTTAATTCTGCCAAGGGGATAGAATCAATATTATTTCTAACGTAAATACAAGAACCACCATACGTAGGACCTTTATGCGATTCTCTCTCTCTACAATAAAAGCCTGCGAGGTAAAAGTTTGGAATTTGGAAAATGCTAAGTTCATTAGGAGATAACCAATGTTCTGTAAAGCAAAGAACGTCCGTTTGATTTAGATCGCTCTGTAGAGCTGCCTCGATAAACTCAGTTTTATTTGAAAGGGACTGAACATTATGGTGAAGAATGTTTATTTTTTGCAAGTACCTACACGAATGTTTTTCTGCTGCATCTGACTGTAGTTGCTATATATTTACTCCATTTTTACCTCGAGTGCGTGGTCGAAGGTTGTAGTGTGTCCGGGCAGTGACAGGTTGTGAGGAAGATGGGGCATCAGATGAAGACGAATTGGTAGTGGGAATGGGAGAAACGGGAGTAGGTTCAGAGGAAGAGGCAACAGGGTTCGAAATAAGGGTGGGGGGTGGAGAACGTAAGGAAGGCGAAAGGGGCGGATTTTTGGCAGGAGACTGCGTAGGACTGGAGTTGATGATGTATTGTGCAAGTTTGTTACCGACTGCATGTTTTCCAGCAAGGTTCATGTGATGACCATGCCGGGTGAAGTGTTTTGCTGAGAGGAAATTCATTTCAAAAAGTGTGACATTTGTTTCTCTCAGCTGCAGTTTCAATTGTTGGTTTGCGTGCTTAATCTCGCTGCATAGTGTTGGTCTGTTGTACCAGAAGGGCAGAGTCGAGACTACAATGTTAGTATTTTGGGCGGCACATTGTAATTTGTTAACATGTTGTTCAGGTGTAAAGTTACCGCCCAAGTTAATGTCATTCTGCCCTCCTATGATAATGACTGTGTCCTGATTGGTCATTGTTTTCGTGTGGGTGTCCAATTCTGCAGTCACATCTGCAAACCTCCCGTTAGGTTTAAAAATAGATGAGACTGAGAAATTGGAGGGTAACTTCCTACTGAGAATGGAGGAAAGATGGCGGCCATGACTGTCAGCTAAAATAAGTACCTGTTTTTTAGGCTCAGTAGGAATGTCTTTGTTTTCAAGTGAGCTAGGATGCGCGGCTTTACGTGTTTTGGTTTTGACGCGCTTCCTAGCCTGTTTGCGTTGGTTTGTGCATGTATTTGTCGATGGTAGAGAAGGGTGGTGAGGATCAGGAAGGCGAGGAAAATCTGTTTCATAATCTAAAACACTAAATTTGTTTTGAGTTGTGACTGGATGCGGTGTCTGTGTCTTTTGTACAGTCACGGGTGTACGGTTGGTATTATTCGCAGTGTTGCCGACTTGTACCCAACCGTCTGTGTAGAGAACGACCTCTTCCAACCTTCGGATATGTTGATCTAAATTATTGTTTATGTGTGTGAAGGCTTTCAGAAGGTCGGCTTTGAGAGTGTAGAGAGTAAAGAGAGTAGAACGAACAGTAGCCATGTCACGAATGCGTTTTAATGTACGTGATAAAAATTGAAATAAATACAAGAAAACCCAGATAAGAGCAACAAAAACCTAGCTTTGTATTTTAAAAGTGTTAAATTGATGTGTATTAAATAAGTTAAAAATCAAGATTCAATGCAAAAACTAGAAGGTATGCTACGCACAATTCTAATGGAGCTAGTACTTACGAAATTTGGCAATGTGGCTACGTAGAATTTCGTCAACTTAAGCTGCAACTGTTTAATACAATCAGTAGATTATACGTTACCGTAATTAGATAAAAGATAATATCTGAAAGTTTGTCTTCAATATATAGAATAAGATTTGAAACAAATTCACTTTGATACACTGTCCTCGTAACGTTCAAAAATTCGTTTAAAATTCGTAATCTGTTTGTCTTGGTTATAGCCAAAAAATCAGTTGAAATTATATTCTCAGATAACCTGCAACAAGTAATAAAAGCACTTAAAACACACTAGGCACTGTCAAATCGCTAAAAGTAGTAGATATTCACAGAAAATGAAGAGCACAACCAGATGCGTCCGTCTCGTAAGATGGCGTCAACCAGACATTCGTTTTTCGTTTTTCGTCAACCAGACATTCGTTTTTCACTGAACGACAAGTATACAAATAATTACGGGATAACTGCCATTTTTATTGTTATGTTGTGTTGTGCAAAACTAATTGTTAACTTAGGTAAAGGACATAATCATCTGCCAGTGATAATGTTTTATTCTGAATCATTTTTTTGTATTGCAAACCCTCAGGTTTGTTCACTTTATTTGCTATAATCACCCATTTCGTCTGTTAATGAATTTGTAAATTGCATCCACACCTTGTAAAACTATAGAAAAGAATTTATTGTAGTTGTGAGATATTGACCCAGAATGATTGAGATTATTAATTCTTATGTGCTTGCTGCACATGGCACACAATGTGGGTGCAATTCAAGGAAGTATAATTTATAACAGAAATTTTAAAATGAAACAAATTAACTTATTTTTAATTTTGTTAGTTTAATTAAACGATTGGGATGTTTTATCAGTGAATAACTATCACTGAAGAACAATATGAATGAAATGAAATGCCAGAAACAGAATATTTTTTATTTTTAAACTAGAAAATTTATTGAAAAAGAATTATCTAAATTATTGCTTTTGATAGTACATGTATCTCATTTCCTAGAACAACATTTTGAAGGGATGAAAATTGAATGTTTGCAATTAATTCAAAATTGAAGTGATTGCAATCAGCTAGTCGCAAGTCACAATTTGGCAAAATATTGAGATGTTACACTCTACAAAGCCATCAGCCTTCCAGTTTTGTCATAGTTTAAGATTTAAGAAACAATTTTAAATAAAACAAATATGCCAGTTACCTTTATCACTTCCCTTATAATCTGTTTTCCTTGGAATTCAGAGTTGTTTTTACTTCAGAATACAAAATAATTTCTTTACAATGGTCTTTGCAAAACTCAATCATTTTAGAAGATATCCCTTGTACACTTGGATAATATTTCATGAAAAACTTACAAAATTTTGGGAGAGATTGATATGTTATTTAGTCAACATGAACAGAGGACATCTAAAATAGTAATCATCTGGAAATATTTTTAACATTAGATGGTTTATTGTACGTGTAATCTTCAGACTTTACATTCAGTTAAATTAAACACAAACAAATCACCACAATATAGGCTCTTTACAGACACAATAGGAAACAAATACTGAGAATTCAATTACGATTGGTAGAACTAACAGCAAAATTATTGTCTAAGACAATATTAAAATGAGAAGAATCCTTTCTTATTTCAAGACAATAACAATTAATTTGAAGATGTTTTAATTTTTTTTATTTACTCTATGATATATATTGCACCAGCAGATATTTTTCTTATATTACAGAATAAACAACAATAAAAATATACTTCAAATTAATTATCTTTAAATAAAAAATTATACTTCTCCTTTTAAATACTGAAATTTACCAAACTGAAAACTGTTTTATAAGATGAAACTTGACAGACGAATAAAATATTAGAAAGACTATGAATAATAGAAATTGGCAGAATGGGAGAGCACTGCACACAATTGAAATTTTCTGTTACATAGTCACTTTTCTTCACACAATTTCACACTTGTCTTCACTGTTTTTATTTTTCATACAACCTGGCATAAAATACTGTTATGTTTGTGAGATTCACATAGGCATAAAGTACACAATACATTTCCTTTCCTCCTTAGAAGACCCAATTCCATAATTTTTTCTTAAACATTCATTCACACACAACCAAATTTCTTTTAAGAGACTAGGCTTCTCTCTGTGAAAAAAAGGAAAGGCCATTGAGTTCCTCAAATGAAATCAATCACTAACCTCAATACTAAATAGTATACTATATTAGTCGCGCGACTTTTCTTGACGTCTCCCAGCGCGGGGTGCGGGGAGAGGAGGCTTCTCCCGACGTCACATCCAAAGGGTGTTGCCAACTGTAACGTTGTTAATACTATTCGCGCCTCTTCCGCTCTTAATACAACAGGACATTATAGACGATGAAATATAACAAATAATAACACAATGAATAGCAACCACAAGTGAAAATAATTAGATAACGATAATATTGCTTACTAAGAAGATATGATATTACCGAAATCCGAATCGAATAAATCACAGGGCACAACACTACAGCGAAAATGCGAGAACTGAATTCATTCGAAAGCAGAGCTTGGCAGCCCTGACAATCTTGCTGTGCCGTTCCGTGTGAGACCAATGTTGTGACCGGACTGTACCGAGTCGTGCTGTGTTGAGCACTAGGGAGCTCAGACGTCAAGAAAAGTCGCGCGACTAGTAGTTATAACCCTGCTGGAACTATACATCTGTTTCTCTTTTACAGTCCATGTAAATATGTTTGTATGTATGACACTTAATTTTCCATAAACAGTAATGTGAATTAACACTCATTATTGTAGCCATGGCAGCTTACCTCTATAATCATCACCACTTCAGCCAGGATATCACTTTAGACAATTTTTTTACGTGTCTGACTTTCTAAAATTCTCCTCCTTATCACATTCATAGAAGAGTTTTTCGTCAAATGACGACGCATCGATGAAAATGACAAGAAAAATATAAAATAACAATACATTTGCAAATCACTCTTGAATTCGCTCGCAGTATAAAAACTTCGAAATATGTACGCTCTAGGACTAACTCTCTCGACTGCACACAGCTGTTTGCTGCATGTTGCAGAGTCAAGAGAAATTGACACATCTCTCTCACCAAGCATGCCAATATCAAGCCAAGAAAAATACTTAAGGTGTAATGCTTCCATTGCATAGGGGAATGATGTTGAGACTCCTACTGCGCTTCAACTTAAACGGTAACCAAAAGTTCCTAAGCCAATTTAAGTAAATATGGTGGGTGATTTACGTAAGGTTGGTATTGAATTGACAAGTTAGTTTCGCCGAATGTCCTGTAGATGTCTCTGGTGGATTCGGAGTGGCGCTGCTTCGCACTGCTCCGACATGAACACCGCAGCGCTGCGATTTCGCAATACCTACTCTCTCGTCGCTCTCATCGTTTATCGCTGCTCCAACATAAACGCAGTCTAAGACTGCTCGTAATAATAAAGCATTTATTTTATACTTCCGTGTGCTTACACAGTCAGTGTGTTCTTCGCCCTGTGAAAGTACTGTTTTAGAGTATTCTTTTTCGGTGTAATCTGATTTTGGCGTTTTTAGGCACACTTAACATGTTAAATTAGCTACGAAATAATTGCGTTGAATCGGAAGGTGTCTGCCTAACTTTTAGGTTGTGGATGTGAAATATTCTGTTCTTTGTTCCATTTCGACATGATTACCTTTGTAGTTTGTGATTCACAACACTACTCTTCGGGCTTCTCTGTTAAACATTGAGTGCCGTCCTGTGGTTGAGCGCTGCTGTTATGGAAGATTTGTCCATACTTCTGTAGTTTAGGCATAGGAGTTTGGGCTGAAATGTAGTTAGCGGTCCGATTCGTTCACCCGCTCTGAACTGGAAAACGACAGAACAAATCTTCTTGTTCCTACTTGCGGAAGGTTTCTTTGTGTTATTGTGCTCTTGTTTGCAGAAGATGGCTGAGAATTTGAACGGCGTGTTTTTTGCCGATTTGTGGAAGCAGAATAAATTAGAAGTAATTAAGTGGTGACAAAGAATTATTTGCCAGGAAAAGTGTGTGTAGTAGGTGCCATGGGGAAATGGATTTAAAAGAAAGAAAAGATCTTAGTGACGGTATTCGCATAAAATGCATTGGTAATTATGCGTTGGAGCGACTCAAGGATGTTTTATGTTATCTTGAGGGCCGGAGGCCCGAGCCTCGTCCTCAACTTGGAAACGCGTAGCGAAGCGTCAAAATTCCGCGGGAAAGTGCGTCGGCAGCACGCACTGTGGCCGAGCCGGGAATTACGTAATCGGAACCGAATCCACGGCGTTAGTGAACGAATTGGACCGCTAACTATACATTTCTACCGGAGTTTGAAGTTCGTGGTTACTTTTATTATAATTTCGCGACCGTATAGAATTATATTTGAAGAAATATATTTAATGGTCAATTGAATCAATTGTGCTCACTCTTGACCCTTGTTTTGTACACCCACTGTTTCTTTCCAGCACTAAAGAATACTACACGCTATTCACAAGAATTGATAATTCGTGTTTAGCGAACATTGTTACAAATGGATGGACAAGATATCTTGTTTCAAAGTATATTTAAAGTAGAAAAGGTAAGATAGCTGTTTAGGTATTACGCTAATTTTTATGTTTCTGATTTGTACAGTTTGCAACCATGGCAAACTAGGAAATTCTTACATCCTTAGCACCCAAATAACTTCTTGAAGGGATACTGCAAGTACGACGGAAATGTTTATTTCTGGCGTTTTCTGTTGATTTCAGTTTAAAGAAGAACCTGATGAGTTTTTTGAAGAAGCCAAATCCATTGTGAGTTGCGTTTGCAAGATACCTATTTGGTCTAGAAAATTGTTTTGATATGACATCTCTATTTTACTATGTGTTACTGCCAATGTGGAAGAAACATGGTAGTGAAGGTGAAGACGAAGGAGTGGATTGGGAAACATGATTTGACAAATGTTGGGTGCACATGATTGTGTTATGTTCAATACAAGTATGTTACAGTGAATGTTTTGTGATTGAAAGCCAGTTTGATTAAACTTCAGTACAGAAGGGCAGTTTGAATTGATTGTTCTTATGGTTGTAGTGTTGGCATGGAACCATGGAACAATATTGTGAATTCTAACTGCGCCCTAAAAGTATTTTCACGTATATATGTTTCGGAATTTTTCAATTTCCAGAATCAAAGGATTTTAAGGTACATTTTCACACTTTCAAGTCAATAAAGCAGTGTACGAAAGCAAACTATCTATTGTTACAGAAAACTGTTAAGAAAAATGCATGTATTAAAAATTGTAGTTTTGTGAACTCTGTTCACAATGATGCACAGGGGATTTACTGGAAATAGATGAGAATCTTATAAATAGAGACCGGAAAAATATGTAGTATGATATGTCAGAATATGTACCTAAATATATAATGAAAAAAGTAAGAACATGTAATAAATATGTAAAATTGGGCATAATATGTAATATTAAAATGCACAATTTATAGAAAACATTAACCTAATTCGAAATTACATTTATCGAATATATCTGAAACAAATTTTATTTTATTCAAACGTTTTAAAAATCATTTGGAGAGCATAAATTGATGCACGTTTTCAACTTTACAACATTCCTGTCGGTAATAAAAGCTTTATGTATCGCTATTCAGGACCACGGTTTACGAGCAAAACTAGACGCAATGGAAGTCCTCGTACAATGTGGTCAAATTTGGTCAATGTGGTCATTGTCAAAGTTCTTCGAAAATTCAGGTTAGAGGTCATGAAATGTGACGTCCACAATACTTTTCAGACCTAAAGGTAAAAATGATCTGTCACGTACTTCCCTATCACTGAGATAATGAAGTGTCCGTGCCGGACTGTAGAAACATGTGTACTTGTTTAAAAAAATCTGATTCACATTTACTTTCTACACTCTAAAAGGAAGTCAAAAATATTTTTGCAACAGTATTTGTATTCAAAGTTGAAAAGAATTTTATGTCAACTAAACACATCTTCATAACTTGACAATGTATTTAACTGTTACACAGAGAATTAAAAAAACAACAGATATTTCCAAAATGTTTGGTGAATTTTTAAGTTAAAATTAATAAGTGAATGGTCCCGAATTTTTTCTCCATGTAATGCTGTCTATAAAAGCACATTTATGAAGGAGTGCATGCAGTATTAAGGTCGAGTAGATTCCTGTTTTGTGTGGTTCTGTGTTTAAGAGAAATAGAATCCTTGTTTCTTAGGGGATTTCTGTAAAGATTATTATTTCAAATATGTTTGTGTGGTAGGATTTGAAAGCTTATTGGCAATGGTTTGCAAGATTTGTCGGATGAGTTTATCATTGATCTGAATATTTGTTTTTATTATTCAATTTTCACATCTCTTGTCCTCTTTTCGATTCATTGAGAGTGTACTTTCCTTCTTTGAAAAAGTTCTTTGTTAATAAAATGTGTCATAATGGACGGGAATTGAGTAAAAGAAGATAATGGATGATATTTGTGTTGTGTGTGTAGGATCTGCTGTTGCCTGCCAAAGGATTGAAACACACAGAAGTCTTGGATGAAGAGGTTGAGGAGGAATGCAAGGTGAGGATTACAGCTTCCCGTTGATGGGGTCCATTTATCACTAGAATATGGAGCATTGTTTTGGGAGTGGTCTTTATATAGATGAAATTAATTTGGGACCTTTAGTATTACTTTTGAATTACTTGTGATTGTTTATCTGTAATATTGGAATGAATTTTTTCTTTTGTTATTCGATACTTTTATTATTGTTTTCATGAATTGCTAAAATGTTGTGTTGTTGTTTGTTGCTTTTTCCATAGGACCTACACATCACAAGCACCTTGAGTAGGGTGATTAAGAAGGAAGAAAATGAAGTAAGCTTTTCACATGTACTATTCTCTAATTGATTTGATGTTCAATGCTTGAGAGTATTTCCTTCTCAGAGGAAAAATTAATAAAATGTGTCCTAATATCTGGGAATTGAGCCAAGGGAAATGATGGATAATATTTGTTTTGTGTGTGTGTGTAGGAGCTGGAGCCACCTGTGAGAGTGTTTCTTAATGCCACAGAGGTCACAAAAGAAGAGGTTGAGGAGGAATGTGAGGTATTACAGCTAACTTTTTCTGTTTGTTTTCACGGAAATACATTAAATGTTATATAATTCTGAATACTTTAATGAGTGTCTGTCTGTGATATTTCGGTATCAGTCAATCAATTATTTAGGAGACCAAATGAGTACAAAAATTCTCCATTTAAAATCATTTTGCAACAGTTGATCAGTGTACTTAATTTTTGAAGTTCCGTAGTTGTGCATAGATGTGTTCCTAAATAAGTACTTTAAAACCAGAAAATACCATAAAAGAAAAAAGAGAACTACAATGAATTCAGAAATTATTCATCAGTGAAAGACCCACATTGTCCTAATTTCCTGGACACAATCTCATAAAACCACACACAAAGTTTATTTTATTTTATTTTTTTGTGTTATTGCTCTGGAGATATTTTTTTGGTATTGACAGTTAGTTAGCCAATGGTGAAGTATCACCCACTACTTACCTCTTTCATAGCTGGACTGATGGGATACCTTAATCAAAAATCAATAACAGTTTATCATGTTCCTCTTGTCATGGGACATCATGGCCCAACGCATTTGCCTACTCAAAAAACCCGAAGTCATGCGTGTGGGACTGCTTTCACACAATCTGCAAGGATTGGAAGAAGCTGACAAATCTCGCGAATCCAATTGGCCTTGTACCTACCTCTGCTATGGAAACATTGAGTTAACATTTAACTGTCAGCCCCAAAGTTTCATCTCTCAAAGTGTACAAAATTATAATGAAACAATTTTGGTTTTTGTCTTTAAACTTAAAAGTGAAATGCAGAGTATGTTGTGTATCTCACCTTCAAAGTGATTTTCGGTGTCCTGTTACAGGACCCTTTGGCGACATGTGTTGAAAGTTTTTGCATTAAAACTGAAGATACTGATGAACGTTCATGCTCTGCGGGTGAGTAGGGAAAAAAATGTGTAGGTGGTGATACTGTGTGGGAATTGTGCTTGGCGAAGGAGATTTCATTTTCCAAAAATCACTGTGAATACACTTTGTGCCAAGTTTGCATCTAGTGGTGTGAAGGAGAGATGTCTAGATAGAACTTGCTACTGCTTTCCTCTTCAGGAGGAATTACAACTTGTTCTGCTTTGAGTTAACCATGATGAATTTATAGGCAACGTACAATAGTGTTTGTTAACTTCAGGAGGACAAAGAGCAGTGCATTTTTCTCTAAGGCTGTTTTTCAGGGATAACTTTCATATTTGATAGCAGACTTTTATAATATAGAAAGTCAGAGAAAGAAAGAAAGTAATAATGTTTAAAAATAATTTTCTTTTCTCCCACAAAGACTTCTAACATCCACCAGGTTATCAGTTTGACGGAAAGTTTAAAATTTTATTCAGATGTCTTCAACAATTCTTTCACTGTTAGTGCAGCTAAGGTTTGGAATGAGCTTCCAAAGAAGTGACATTTTCTTGATCTTGGAGTACTTTAAAAAGACTTCTGGATATGAGGAATATGTGGAGGTCAATCCACATCAATTTTTTCACAAAACACTGAAGAAGTTACTCTCTGACATGGAATTTTTATAAAATACCTCTCAGATTGTACCATATCCCTTTAAGCCCTGGCTGTCACTTTCATGAGAATTCAGTCTCTTTGTAGTATTGTTGAGTCTGCGATAGCAAAGACCTGTGCCTGACTACTGTGAGGGTATTAGGAAAGGTAGTAGCATGTTGCATGTTACACTGCAAGATAAATCGTATTTTCAATGCAATTATAGAATACAGGATCTGTTAGTTTTGAAATTCAAATTACATGTGGTGTGCAAGTAAAGTTGTGCATTTACAGTGAAACTCCGTTTATACGTTTCTCACTTATACGTTTTTCACGGTTATACGTTTTTTTTGTTAGGTCCCGAATAAATTCGTATAATTCCCATGCAAAATTATTTCAGATATACGTTTTTCACACTTATACGTTCAAAATAAAAGTCCCTTTAAGGCCGTATAACGTTCAAATGATTCCGCAGAGGCGCTGGACGATCTGCGTCGTGCCCGGAATTTTGCTCGAGTCGACACGCTCCAGAGCGCTCCCGCGGAGCTGACTCTTGCCCTCTGAGGCCACTTCCCGTTAATGAAACTTGTAATATAGAAGCTCGACTCGGCCTAGCTGAGGGGTCAAGACCGCGCGAGCCCGCGGGTGGTAGCGAAAGTCGGCTCCCGGCCCACCTCCAGAAGCGGGACTTCCAAAACGAAAACTTTCAGTCGTATGCGCATGGGAGCTCTCTGAGGATCTCAGGAGGCGACAGCTAGCTCCGAGGGAAGGTCAAAGGTGTCCCCAGGAGAGAGTAATGACATAGATGACCAATAAATGAGAATGTTTGTGCATTGACTGTCCCAGTCTCCAAAGGTGCCTTTGGCTCGCCGTAATAACACGAGTTCCTTTCGGTAGCGGATGGCGCAAGCGGCTAATGAAACCGATCCCTTTCCGCGAGGCGCGGCGCGGCGGGTGTCGCCAGACGGTGGAGCTGTGGCTGTCGTGCGCTTCCTGTCGCCCACGTATTAGATCACCGTGCTTTGATCCGCGTTATCTCAAGTAACATGAAGCTTGAAAGCAAAGCAAGCAGCCGTGGGTCTTCGTCGCCAGTTGTAGCCCACGCAGGTCACGGCCTTCGTTTCCGTAGTGAAACTGAGTCACACAAGTTCAACAGTATCATCCTTTCTGTTCTGCAATCTGCAGTTCTTGGCTGGGATTTGCGAATAGTCTTCGTGTCGCTCAGGTCGCGCCTTCATCTCGCGTTTGTTGTACTGTCGTAGTTCGTCTTCTTTCTGGTTTTGCGTCCGCGATATTACACGAAAATGACTGGTAGGAAAAGGCAACCCCTTTCAATATCAGAGAAAATAAAAATTTTGAAAGTTGTTAGGGAGAATAAAAGGAAAGAAGAAATTGCTAAAGAACTGGGAATACCGGCATCCACACTGAATTCCATCATTTCTAAGGGGAAAGAAATCGAGGACAAGGCACGTGTGTTTGGGGTGTCTAGTAGCAAGAGAATGCGAATTCAAGGAGGAAAATATGAAAATTTGGAAGATGCATTGCTATAGTGGTTTCAGCAGCATCGTGCTGAAGGTATACCAATAAGCGGCCCCTTATTGTGCGAGAAAGCGACTGAAATTGGACTGCGGCTTGGTTTAGAAAATTTCCAAGCTTCATCTGGCTGGCTTCATAAATTCAAGCTGCGACACGGAATCTGCTGCAAAAGTATGTGCGGCGAAAGCGGAAATGTTGATGCAGATGTCGTGTCGGCATGGAAGTCGGGACCTCTTCAAGAACTGGTGGAGCAGTATGCCCCCAAAGATATTTTTAACGCCGACGAGACGGGGCTTTTCTATTCCCTAATGCCTGAAAAGACGATGGCGTTCAAGGGAGAAAATTGTCACGGGGGTAAGAAGAGCAAAGACCATGTAACTGTGCTTTTATGTGCTAACAGTGATGGGACAGAAAAATTGCCACCGGTCACGATCGGGAAATTTGCGAAGCCGCGATGCTTCAAACACATTAAAACACTGCCCACCAAATATAACACAATAAATATTCGTGGATGACCACGAAAATCTTTGAAGATTGGTTGCGGGCTTTAGATGCCAGAATGGGTATCAGAGGGCGAAAAATACTATTATTTGTAGACAAGTGTCCAGCACATCCACCAGACACCTCATATCTACGGAACATCAAGGTGCAATTTTTCCCCTCGAACTGCACCAGCGAGTTGCAACCCATGGATCTAGGGGTTATCCGAAACTTAAAGTTGCACTACCGAAAAATGTTGGTGCAACAGGCCATCCGCTACATCGACAACGGAAACAGGAGTTCGACTAAAATAAATGTATTACAGGTAAAATTTTTAGTTTTATGGTCAGTGAGGTAGAATTTTTAGTTTTTATAATCAGGAACACTCCTTTTTTTTCTCATAGGCTATGCATTTTATCTCCTCGTCATGGCAGAAAGTTGAAGAATCTACCATCAGGAACTGTTTCCGGAAAGCTGGATTTGGCAGCCCCGAAGATGATGTAGAAATGGAGTTAGCTTTGGGAGATTTACCCATCAATCAAGTGGACTTCACAGAATTTGTGGATGTAGATAAAGATGTGGTTACATCTGAACTAAGGTCCATTGAGGACATTGTGAGTGAAATCAACGAAGAGATTGATGAAGACAGTGATGATGAAGTGGATGATAGTGAAATAAATGTAGTAGGTTTCAGTGAAGCCGTTGCAGCATTAGAAACTGTTAAAAAGTTTGTTATGCAACACAGTGTTGCAGATGAGGTGATGGGACAGCTATCACGTTTGGAGGGGGAAGTGTATACCTTGGGAGCTTATAATGTTAAACAGACCAAGATAATAGACTTTTTTCATAAGTAATCATTTAAACTACATATTAAAATCTTCTTTTTTGGTAGTAAGTTTTCTAATAAAACAGTAGAGTAAAAATAGAGATTTTTTTTGCTCATAAAATTCAATTTCAGTTATGTGTTTTTTTCACTTATACATTTTTTTTCTTCGGTCCCCTGAAAAACGTATAAGTGAAGTTTTACTGTATTTGTTTCTTCAAGTGTATCCCGAATTCTAGATGATTGCTTTGATTAAGTTTAGTTAGTGGACTGGAGGTGCATTATGTCAAACTTTTTGTTTTGAATTAATTTTAAGTAATATAGGAGATACAGGGAAACAGTTGAATTTGAAAGTATTATTGTCAACGGATTTTGGGGCCAAATTCATATGGGAAAATATATATTAATTTTTTAAATTAATTTTCGGTGTGATAACTTTGCAGTACTGTGAAAATTTATTCTCCTAAAATGGGTTTTATAACATTTTTTTTCAGATTTTTAAATAATGTGCACGGTAGTGAAAAAAATTAAAACCAGTTTTCTCACTTTAAACATTTGAATTACTAGTACAGTTAGAAAAGTGTATGGATCATTTCAGTTATACGTATACCAGTTCCCTATCCCAAAGATTTGGTGCCCTTGTTTATTACAAATGGTTCTTTTTTGGTGGGGAAAATTAATGTATTTTGAGAAACATTTAAATTAGCTCTTCACAATCGCTAATCACTGTACATAATGTCACTGATTTTACAAATTATAACATCATAGACTCTCTTAATGCAAATTACTTCACAATATTACCACTGATTTTACGATTTATAACATTGAAGATTTTTAATGCAAACAACGCATACCACTCGCATGGCCACCTACTACTCTAGGAGACACAATGAAATGATGAAAAAAATCAATTAATTAAAGTATCCATGGCTACTTTGATTTATTTGCGTAATTTTTCTTGGCACTTCTCGGATGGCTGTCTTTGTGTATTATCAAAAGTTAATTGTACGTAGAAACGTTCCTTGATACATTTTTCTAATTGTGTTGACGTCAAATTGTGAGTTTTTTGGTGTGGATTTCCTCCCACTTTTTTTTTTTTTTTTTTTTTTTTTCCCTTCTTTTTTCCCCCCCCTTTTCCGCCCTGTAAGTCTTTTTCATGTGTTTGTATTGTCTACCAAGATGAACAATTCCTACAATACATCAAAAAAATTTGTAATGCAAATCAACAGGTGAGTTACCTTTTGTCTATTTATTTACTACACCCTTTTAAAGAAATTCTCTTAAAATGAGTGTTCCCTTCAACATAAATTCTCTTAAAAGTGAGAGAGGTTTATAAAACAGAGTGAGCGTCGGAGCAAGAGCGGAGACGGAACCTGGTCGGGAGAGCATTGCATGTTTGATCCGCCGGGTAGCGACGTGCGATAGCATGTTATGGACCACATGGTGTTAAAATGCGTTGGTTATAAAATTAGATATCTAGATAGTGAAAAATACGAATAATCACTTCACTGGATTACAGGCAGAGTGACCACCATAAACTTCCGATTTACCTACTAGTAATATAAAATTAGTCATATTGTGGGTTAGCAGGAATTTCGGAGTGGCAGTAGAGCACTAATAAATTTATAATATAGTAATCGATTTACTATTAAATTGTAATGTGTAAAACTAATGTTTACATGTACCGCGTAAATGTTGATTGACTGGTGTCACAACTTTCATCTGTTCACATTGCAGAGAACCAATTCGTGTAAGGTGAACAAAATGTTTGGTGTCAAAGGAACTGAATCTCTCGCCTAATGAACTGATATAGGTATAAAGGAAAGTATCCAAATGTAAATTAGTTAAATTAACCTAATTTTCTTCATGTTCCACGAAATAAAACTATTCCAGTAACAGTATTTACTAACGATGTGAAGGTGTCGCCACTGGAAGTCAAAACGCCAATTTCTCAACCGAATCTTGTTTCATTAGGTATCGTTAGGTTCAGGAGAATTACTTGCATTCATCATTCTCAATCTACGGTACACAATATTGTTTATATAGATATATTGCAAGCAACATCCCACAATATCATACGAACGTGCCGCAGCAACAGAATTCATGGGAATGCTATCGCAGTAATGTACATTTCTAAATATGTTAATGGTTATAAAGTTTTTTTTTCCAGATCTTCATTTGTGGCGGTGTCAATATATAATAAGGCATTAATAAATTATCTTTATATTACTAATCCTCAAACGTTAGTAATTTAATTCGTTTATTAGTATTATAGTTCGTTATTTATCAACTGTGTATGGTATTCTAAATCTAACCCATAAAGAAGTTAAAATCTGAATACAGACAAAAACAAAAATCGGATTTTGCCATGAATTGATAAGAAAATATTTGCTGAGCTTGTATGCAAAATGAATTGCGCCTAGTTTTGACAAAGCTACACTGGCCACAGTATGATGCTCGCTTATAATTTTCTGTAACTTCCAAATTTATTCCTGTTTGTTTCATTTGTCAAAGTAATAAATGACTGCCGCACTTGACTATTGAAATGAATCTGTCCGTGCGTCCGTCTGTCTGTCCGTGCGTCCGTCTGTCCGTGCGTCCGTCTGTCTGTCCGTGCGTCCGTCTGTCCGTCCGTGCGTCCTTCTGTCCTTTGAATAGAGGTAATCAAATAGCAAAGCAAGACTTTATTATTCACAACTCAATTACTGGATCAACTTCTAGATCACTTTTAATGAAACACATAATCATAAAATTAAAGAATAAAAATAATGATTTAAAAAACTAAATTATTTTGCGGTCCAAAAGATATTGGGGGGCATGCCTAATACCTAATAGAACTGTTATTCTGTAGATTACATATATATATATATATATATATATATATATATATATATATATATATATATATATATAACAAGATCTGATATACCAAGAAATAGTAGAAAACCATCAATCCACGGAAAGCACAATCTAAATACAAAAAAAGATTGTGCTTTCCAATTAGATTAATGGTTTTCTACTATTTTTTCTGAATCTTAAACTGAAAATATAATACTTTCAGGTTTTTGAACCAAAATTATTAAACTTTACATTAAAGTAAAATGAAATGCCTGAAAAAGGGTTATCATGATAGGATAAATCGTGCATATTATAATATTACTTTCATTGAATTTAATAGAATTAATCTATTACTTAAAAATTCAAAATTTTTCGTGCATCATACACTAAAATTCATAAAAAGATAAGCTAATGGGTTCATACCCCATTTATAAAGGTAATAATCCTTTTCTTTTTAATTTCGATATTTAATCTTTCAAAGATATTATTTATGATAATATGAATCCTAGGTACAATAATTTCTATTAGATCCAATTCATGACCAGCCACATGAATAGGTCTAGAAATTAATTTATTAGTATTTATTCCATTAATATCCTCAAAATCCAATATAATATCCACAGAAGCCGCCATGAAATATTTCATTGTTCAAGCCATAGCTTCATCTATACTATTAACTTTTATTATTCTAAATTCTATTTTGTATTTCATAAATGAGAATTTTATTAATTCCTTAGTTTCTACCACACTATTCATACAAATAGGAGCAGCACCTTTTCATATATGATTTCTCTCTGTAATAGAAGGACTATCATAATTTAATTGTTTTATTTTAATAACATGACAGAAATTAGCTCCATTTATTATTTTATCCTACCTATCATACTATCAATCAATAATGATATTTGTAATATTATCATCAATTTTTATTGGTTCAATTGGAGGATTAAATCAAACATCAACACGTAAAATCATAACTTACTCCTCTATTAATCATATTGGATGAATACTATTGGGGTTAACATTATCAGAAAACCTTTGACAATTTTACTTCATTATTTATTCAATTTTATCAGCAACAATTTTAATGATCTTCTCCAATATTTCTGCCCAACATTCAAATCAAATTCCATTAAGATGAAATTCACCAATAATAAAATTTTTTGTTTCAATTAATCTTATATCTCTCGGGGGTTTACCCCCTTTCTTAGGATTTTTACCTAAATGAATAATCATTCAGTTCTTGCCATAACAATATACAATTTCTAGTACCAACTATAATCTTATTTACATTAATTACCTTATTCTACTATCTTCGACTAATAATATCATCTTTTCTTATTAACGTTAATCAATTAAAATGAAGCTATTCACAGTGGTATCAAAAAATAATCAATTTTCATTGAATTTCTTTATTAACAAGAATATCTCTTTTATTACTTCCTTTATATCCTATTATATTTTTCAGAATATAAGGTCTTAAGTTAATTAAACTATTAGCCTTCAAAGCTGAAAATGAAATAATGACATTTTAGGTCTTAGTAAAATTACACCTTTAGAATTGCAGTCTAAAATCATTATTGAATATAAAACCTACATGATAAAGGAAAATTTTTCATGAAAAGATTTACAATCTATCGCCTATTCTTCAGCCACATTATCGCAACAATGATTATTTTCCACTAATCATAAAGACATTGGAACTTTATACTTTATTTTTGGAGCTTGATCTGGAATAGTAGGAACATCTTTAAGCATCTTAATTCGAACAGAATTAGGACAACCAGGATATCTTATTGGTGATGATCAAACCTATAATGTCATTGTTACTGCACATGCATTTATCATAATTTTCTTTATAGTAATACCAATTATAATTGGTGGATTCGGAAATTGATTAGTTCCATTAATATTAGGAGCTCCTGATATAGCATTCCCACGGATAAACAATATAAGATTTTGATTATTACCGCCATCATTAACTCTCCTATTAACCAGAAGAATAGTTGAAAATGGTGCAGGAACAGGATGAACAGTATATCCACCTTTATCAACTGGTATTCACTGGTACTTGAAAGAGGTAATTTAGACTGTAGTCTGGCGCCTATTAAAAGATATCCATCAATATCCTTTTGATTATTATTCACACTGATGCAGCACGATAAGTTTGAATTCGGTACTTACCAGTGAACTCATAGTAAGTTTTGTCACAGCGATTTGCTTCGCCAACGACGCATTCCTGTATAATTACAAATTGAAAACTTTCAAAACGATACACTTTTCGCCACTTCGAAGAAATTTTCCGGAAGGGCCAGTCACTCTCTTAACCCTTCCAAAATGAACTGAATATTATGTCCTCGCAGGCCGATCGGCGGCGTGACGCCGCGGTCCAACGAGCCGCGTCCCACGCTTTCTCTTGACCCTCTCCCACGCTCGCTGCCTTCGTCAATCCACGACTGAAATATCACAGGTCCTTATCGCGCAGCAACATGCATGCAGTTCACACTTGTCTCCTTCGTTTGCAGTAGTTTTGATGCAAGGTTAATTTAACAACCTATGACCCAAATTAGTTCTTATGTAGTGAACCTACGCTTATTCTTTAAATCAGGATTTTCCTTAGGATAAACGGATAATATTGCGTTGCGGTCAGGTTGCAGCAAGCTTTTGCGCGCGCGGGCAACATCCTCCCCCCCCCCCCCCGACTTCCAAGAGCCCGCCGAAGGCCTAGGACAGGTGGCTGATAAATATATAACGTAATTAGTCTGTCTTTCCACATTTATATTTACATGTACAAGTACAACGCAGACGGAAAATAATATAATTATTACAGTTTGTCTCAAACTTCGTTCCCGTTTTGAGCACGAATGACAAATATGTTTTCTTTGCTTGATAATGTCATAATTATCGCATCATGCTTTTATTATGAAATTGAAATAATCTCATTATTAAACATTATAATCTCATTATTTAACAGATGTTGAATGTTTTTCAGTGTATATTTTCAATTCGTAATATATCTGACAAGGTACCTGGCTGCTGTGGCCAGCTACTGCTCTGCAACATGATAAGGCTTGATGAGGCCGACAGGTCCGTTTATGAAGGAACATCAACCCCTCAGAAATCACAGACCAGTTGGTCCATCAAGATTGACTTTTATCTTAGATGCTGTTGTAACCAGGAAAGGGAGTAAAGCAACAAGGTCTCCGTTTCGCATGCGAAGGTTTTGTGTAACTATTGAAACCTTGTTGCGATTTATGGTATCCTTTTTTTCACTGCAGGAGAGCCACGGGGGACATGTGTTGTCGCTGAGAATTCTTACGCCCTTGCTCAACATTCCTCTTATCCGCTTTAGCATCGCCTCGTCTACTCATTTTTATCTGTCTCACAATACATGCCAGCGTTGTTTGTGATCTGAAAAGGCATTACGTCTACCAACAATATCCTCTTTTGATCCCGAAACAAAGCTGCCTTATCCCAACTAATAAACTGTGTTAATTTCCGCGTCTTGGAAGAAGGGGAATCACGACACTGACGTGATTGGTGTTTGGCCTAAGGTTTGCAGTGGTATGCTCAAGTTTCGTCGCCCGTCACAATTGAAGATAAAACGTCCTTTTCGACTCCATAGCGGCGAGGAAATTTGCGTGAAGATACAATTCGTTGCCTTCGGTGGTCCTCCGTGATCATTCACGGCGCCCACCTTGTGCACACCTACCGAGTTTGCAATCATCAAAAACCTCTGAAACATCGGAAATCGAAGGGCAGTGGTCATCCAGAGTTATTCGTCTATTTTCACTCGTGGATGTGTCAACTTTCGCCACTAATGTCGGATATTGACGGTTTGCCGCGTCCTTTATCGCCGTGAACTCCACTTCAGTATGCAAATTCTCCCTACACCCATATGCGACCGATTTTGACATCCATGCTTGACTCACTTAAGCGGTAAACTTCAATAGATATCACTCCTTGCGCACTGAAACTTAATTACTTCGCACTCGGCGGTAACTTCGTTAGGCGGTAGGGGTTTGGCGGTAGCGCCAAACGGAAGCTTAATTACAAACATCTACCAAGCGAAGACTGTGCGTAAGCGAAGTGGGCATAGCCTTGTTTGGGAGCAGAGAAGCAATAAACAATAGTGCTCCCTCCAGCTGCACGAATTATTTTCCGGGGTTCTCATCACTTTGGAGCTCTTACATTTTGTTTTACTATCCAAAGTTTTATTTCTTTATTCTATTTAATTGACACACAATTCCCCCTTCCAACTCCTTATATTGAGAATTTTTTTAACGAAATAAACGTCTTCTTTTGCAGATCGCCCTCCAATAAGCTCTTCAAACCCATCGCAGACACAAGCTAGAAATGATCTCTTAGAGAGACATGAATGCACTGTCTGCCAGAAGAGCTTTTTGCAAAGAGGATATTTACATCGTCACATGCGGATACACACAGGGGAAAAGCCTTTTAAATGTTCTGTCTGTCATAAGGGTTTCTCACAAAGAGGACATTTAAGTAGACACATGCGAATTCACACTGGAGAAAAGCCTTTTGAATGTTCTGTCTGCCACAAGGGATTTCCAGGAAAGGGAAATTTAAGTATACACATGCAGATTCACACTGGGGAAAAGCCTTTTGAATGTTCTGTCTGCCACAAGGGTTTCGCAGAAAGGGGAACTTTAAGTAAACACATGCGAACTCACACAGGGGAAAAGCCTTTTGAATGTTCTGTCTGCCAGGAGTGTTTTCCAGGAAAGGAAAATTTGAGTATACACATGCGGAGGATTCACACAGGGAAAAAGCCTTTTGAATGTTCTGTCTGCCAGAAGACTTTCTCAGTAAGAGGACATTTAAATAAACACATGCGCACTCACATTGGGGAAAAGCATTTTGAATGTTTTGTCTGCCACAAGGGTTTCTCAGAAAGAGGGCCTTTAAATAAACACATGCGCATTCACACAGGGGAAAAGCCTTTTGAATGTTCTGTCTGCCACAAGGGTTTCTCAGAAAAGGGAAATCTACGTATACACATGCGGAGGATTCACACAGGGGAAAAGCCTTTTGAATGTTCTGTCTGCCACAAGAGTTTCTCAGTAAGAGGGCATTTAAATAAACACATGCGCATTCACACAGGGGAAAAGCCTTTTGAATGTTCTGTCTGCCACAAGGGTTTCTCAGAAAAGGGGTATTTACGTATACACACGCGGAGGATTCATACAGGGGAAAGGCCTTTTGAATGTTCTGTCTGCCACAAGGGTTTCTCAGTAAGAGAGCCTTTAAATAAACACATGCGCATTCACACAGGGGAAAAGCCTTTTGAATGTTCTGTCTGTAACAAAGGTTTCTCAGAAAAGGGAAATTTACGTGTACACATGCGGAGGATTCACACAGGAGAAAAGCCTTTTGAATGTTCTGTCTGCCACAAGGGTTTCTCAGTAAGAGGGCCTTTAAATAAACACATGCGCATTCACACAGGGGAAAAGCCTTTTGAATGTTCTGTCTGTAACAAAGGTTTCTCAGAAAAGGGAAATTTACGTGTACACATGCGGAGGATTCACACAGGAGAAAAGCCTTTTGAATGTTCTGTCTGCCACAAGGGTTTCTCAGTAAGAGGGCCTTTAAATAAACACATGCGCATTCACACAGG